>CAJNOQ010000418.1:0-51482 GCA_905250885.1 Didymodactylos carnosus | reverse complement strand
CGCATCGGTGCGAGATTTTTACATTCTTTCTGGCACCGATGCGCATCGGTGCCCAGAAAAAATAATTATTCGGCACCGGTGCGCACCCGTGCACAACCAGTGCCGATAAAATATTTTTTTGTAGGGTAATGTTGAATGAATATGTAGCAAAGAAGAAAAACTGGTATACTCGAGGCAGCTTTATCACAAGGCTGGATGATACTCCAAGTAAGAAAACAACACTGTAAAATGGCGAGAATGAAAAAATTCGCTCGGCGAAAGTAGGACTCATGGCGCGACAAAGGGATTCCTATAGCGAGAATGAAGATTCGCTCGTTTAGTGACTTTTCATCGCGAGTCACGTCGCGATTTTTGCAAGATAGTTGACCTGGGTAGGTATAATGAGTTTCGGAAGTCCCAAATTGATTAAAACTTTTACAGAATGTTCTTCGTCTCACAATACATCTGTAAATTGCATAAATTATCATGGAGTGATTTGTAGGTTTTCCAAAAAATCTTGTGTTTTCGGGTAAAATCCATTTTTCTTACCCCAGAAGCACTTTCATAAAAAAGCTAATGATATTTTTAAAATCAACACGTCAAACTTCATCGAATGACATGTCAGTTGTGTGTTTTTATGCGCAAAAAATTGTTCGATTTAATGAAATGACAGATTTGCGGTATTCCCGTAGCAAATTTGGCTAGATAATGTGGTTCTCTCTTTGTTTTTTTCGTTTTCTACTCTTTCTTCCTTTCGTTTCTTCGATGTAACATCTTGATAAGCAATATTATTTTTGTAACTACCATGCTCATGCAAAAATAAAGTTCATTCATTCATTTTCGCTAGAAACTATTCGTCAATTCGCTGCTTGAGCAGGGAGTTCGATTTTAATGTAGATAGTTCTGAATTAGCAACGTTCATCGGTCTTCCTTGTATTTTAGTTCCGATAGAAGTATACTAGATCAGTGAACT
The DNA here is from genome assembly GCA_905250885.1 of Didymodactylos carnosus. Classification (NCBI taxonomy): domain Eukaryota; kingdom Metazoa; phylum Rotifera; class Eurotatoria; order Philodinida; family Philodinidae; genus Didymodactylos; species Didymodactylos carnosus. The sequence goes on along the minus strand of CAJNOQ010000418.1, from coordinate 50,530 downwards.
ATAGGATTTTAAACCACCATACTATTTTGGATGCTCACGAACTAATTCGTTCCTGGGAGACTCGATATTCTGACCGCGTATCTCACTCGAATTCGGTAACGTTAAAAACAGTACAATCATCTTTTTCTGGCAAGCAGTCAATGATTGGAACAATCGTCTAATGTTTTCAGAAACAGTAGTTTTAGCCTCCTCTGTCAAAATCTTCAAAACAATTCTCAAAAGCCATCTTAACATAAACTACTGTCCTTTTCAAATTATGGTGCCAGGGGCCATTTTTCGAATGGCTCGAGAACGAAAAGAGATAGAGACTTCTGTTTTTCACCATTCGAATGAAGGAGACTTGGACGTATATTTTCATAACCAACATATTTTTTAGAAGAGTTTTCTAAAATAGGTTTCCAGGAGAACTTGGGAAAACCGGACCTTGTGTAAAAACTTCCTAATAGGATTGTATTAATTTGTTTTCATTGACTGATAGCTCGAACTGTCTTCTTCAATGTGTGAGTCAAGCAAGACCGCGATCTTCCGCAGTTCGGGCGTTGTATCGGATTTTCTACGAGTCGCAGGACTGGCAGCCGACGACTATCGGTAGCCTGAAAGATGGATGGACTATGCGTAATCGACCATGCTGGAGCTCGTGGCGTTTTCAAGCTTTTTTCACATAATATTAAAAAATTCACAATTCACTCAAAAAACACCAGAACACCTTCAAAACTTCAAGATGTAGAGCATTTAAGCTATTCTAAATGCTATTTATAGAAAGAAATTTTACAAAATCCTAGGGTTTTTCCAACGACCTTCTGTAAAATCTATGAAAGTAAAAATGCCTTTTCGATTTTTTCGATCTTATAATCTTAGCGGACAACATTAATCGTATCTTGAGATTTTGCAGTCGTGAATTTTTTAATATTACGTGAAGAAAGTTTGGAAACCTTGTTTGTCATAAAACTCGCTTTCAGTGGATTTTTAAAAAATTTTCTCAAAAGAAATTTTTTTTAAGTACCTATTTTAGAAAACGCTTCTAAAAAACATTTTGGTTATGAAAATATACGTCCAAATCTCCTTCATTCGAATGGTGAAAAACAGAAGTCTCTATCTCTTTTCGTTCTCGAGCCATTCGAAAAATGGCCCCCGGCACCATAATTTTAAAAGGATAGTAGTATTTCTTTTTTTCTTTCTTTCTATTTCACTATGGGTGATGTTTTTTATTTTTGTTGTTATTTATCTTATTTCTGTTTATTTGTTGTTTACCTTCTACTTCAACTATTATAATATCTTATTATTATTATTCATATTGTCATTGTGTGTATATTGAGTGTGAATGTATGCGTAGTTTTGTGTGTGTGTGTGTGTTATGTTTTTTATTTACTGGTTGTATAACATAGCTCCTATGTAAAGTTTTCTTGAACGCTTTTTTGTACATCCAGAACATGGTCAGACGTTGAAACAAATAGAAATAGAAATAATATACGACTGAACGTTATGCAATCGTTTTACCCTTATTCTAAGAATAAGAAAAAATTATTTGATTATGTCTGCATGTGTCCATGGAGAAGGAAACACCAATTTCTCATTTAAACGGTTACTTCATTGTTAATGGATCGAAATAAAGAAAAAAATATTTTATACAACAGTTTCCACTTCTTCAACTTCTTTTTTATATATAGGGCCATATTTGTCATATAACAGTCGACAATACTGTTCTTTTTCTCTCAAAATCTGACGCTCATACAAACACTGAGCAATCCTATTTCTAATTATAAAATTAAAAAGATGTAGAAAGAACTTTTTCTTCTTTTCACAACAGAATTTTAGCAACAAAAAGTCATTTTACTTTTGTCACATTGAAGTAGAGAAATTTTTCACGTGCATAAAAAACATACTTTGTGTCGAAGAATATCTAGCAATTCAACAACCACAACAGGCAAACAGTATTCCTTTTTACGTTGAACCTCTTTTTGTATTTATATTTAAAGCTGATATAATAACGATACTTATGATCATATACATATAAATAGACTGTTAATACAATCACAGAACATGAGATCCATATGGTCTCTTCTTTTCCTCAATCAAAAAGTTATTCAAATCGGCTTGATTTTCAGAAAACTGGGGTGGACTAGTATTGTCATTATTGTCTCTGTTCTGTGTATTCAACAGTTGACACAACTTATCAAATCAGCTAATCATTTAGTTCATGACAAACATCATTTATTCGCTTTAAACCTCACTGCTCAAAATACAACAGTGGCTTTTTCAACAAGCAGCTCTTTACCGTTAATAATACGACAAAATTCCTCCATGTGGAATATCTTAGTAAACGACAGGAGAAACGAAATAATGAAATTATTTTATCAACATGCTACTCGGTCTAGAAATGCTTCGTATCCGCTCATAAGTGGCGATACATTCAGAGCATTTGCCGATCATGTATTCGACGAAACAGCATCCATCAATACATGGCCTGATAAAATTCGAAATATGGCAGACGGAGACATTTTATTTCTAAAAACGGATATGCTCAGTTCTTTTTTTCCACTTTTCAACACGATTAATTGTTCATTTATACTCATTTCACATAACAGTGATAATTCAGCTCCCGGTACTTATAAAACATACCTTAACGATGCAAGACTCTTGGCCTGGTTTACTCAAAATCCTGATACTTATCATCCAAAATTGTATACATTACCTATTGGATTGGCAAATATGCGTTGGCCCCATGGAAATTTGAATGAATTGATGTTCGCATTTCATAATCATAGACGACCATTCGGCAATCGAGAAATTTTGGTATATGTTAATTTTGACGTGAATACAAACACCCGCGAACGAACGGATGCGTTAGATCAAGTAAAAACTATTCAAAATGTTCGTATTATTAAACAGAAAATTCCATTTTCTACTTATTTAAATGATATTGGAAATACGAAATTTGTTTTGAGTCCACGAGGTAATGGACTCGATTGTCATCGAACATGGGAGGCACTGTTGATGGGAGCCGTTCCCATCGTTCATACAGGGGAATTAGATTCCCTTTTTGTGGATACACCAGTAATAATAGTCAAAGCTTGGTCTGATGTCACAGAAAATTATCTTTTATCACTGAACTTTACACAGTTTGATAATACTGGAGCAAGTATTCTGCTTGCAAAATATTGGTATTGGAAACTAACTTACACCCGTAAATCATTACCCATAGATCTATTCAAGACTTGAGCAGCAGTAAAGTCAAAGTACTTTTAAACAATACTGTTTAAAAAAACGAGAGATACCAAAATGTGGAATAATGAATAAAAAATTGTGGTCATAGATGTGAAACTCCTCGGAGGTGATACGATATTACTGGTTCACAAGAGCTGGCTCTACGAGACTCACGAGTATTCCCATCAGAGACCATCGTAGGACAGGGCTCCTCTGTTGTCCTGCCACCCTGCCCTGCAACAGGGCAGGACAACAAAAAGTTCCTTGATTTGCCCTGCGAGAGATTGATTTTTGAGATTTTCAAGCTTCCTTTTAAATAAAATTTTGAGATCTCTCGTATATGTGAAAATAAAAATGACAGCCAGCTTTTCTAAAATTGACAATTAGTAAAAAAAAAAGATTCTACTACCCACGAGAAACACATCCAGTATTTGTAATGAGTTTCTTGATGATAAAGTCTTCTAGGTTAAGGAGAAAAACTTTCTTTTGCACTGTATGGCGTCCTACCAAGCCAAACAGGGCAGAGTAGGCCCAAAAAAATTTTACAAGTAATTTTCTGACAGGACAGGACGAAAAAGTTGCCCTGCGATGATCTTTGATTTCCATCACCATAAACTGTTCGCAAATGACTCATTCATGGTGTGAATTTTGTTTATAGAAAATCTGGCTAAAATAAACGCAGGCAACAGCAAATCATTAACAAAATTTTGCATAGGGAATGCTCATTATAGTCGAAGTACATCTGTGTATATTGATCCAAGTGTATGTGTAGAAAATCCTTTTTGAGGATGTCATATCACATTTGACTACTGAAACCTTCAACACCTCTATTCCCGCAAAATAACAGATGAAAAGTTTCACAAAATAAAGACAATTTTAACAATGTTACTGCTAACGTTCAACTTTTCCATAGAAAAAGATGATCACGCGAAATGTTTCTAGAGTAGAATTTATTTATGCTTAGAAAAATTGTGTTTATTTCATATTCGAATGATCGATTATTTGTGTTTGTAATAATATTCTATTTAAGGTGTTGGTAATTTTTTTCGTGATATTTATATATGATTGGAGAGAGTTCGTCGAACTGAATAAGAAAAAATTAGTTTCAGATTTGTTAGAAAAATCAAAAATACAAAACTAGTATAATTCGTGAAAAAACGCTATAAAAAACTTTCGATTTTTCGCCTTTTCCCTTTCTTCTAAAATTTTCAAACAGTTTCTTTCTGATTCAGTATCAAAAACTGAGTCTAGAAACATCGATACTGTTTGAAAATTTTAGAAGAAAGAGAAAAGGCGAAAATTTTTTCTAACCTTTTTTACACGAATTATACAACTTTTGTGTTTTCGATTTTTCTCCCTTAAAAAATTTTTCTAACAAATCTGAAACTAATTTTTTCTTACTCAGCTCGACGAACTCTATCCAATCATATCGTGAAAAAAAGAATTATGCTCAATTTTTTAATTACTACCGCCTTTTGTTCTCTCTTCTTTGATTTGCTTTGCATGTAGTGAATATTTGCAATTTTTTTCTTGTTATTTATTTTATTTTACTTCTAGAATAAATAATAGGCTATCTTTATTTTAAACTAAAAAGTATTTTTGTGCCTTAAATTCCATAAATGTTCAATAAAAAATATTTTATTTATATTTAAAGAAAAAAAAAAAAGAATTAGAAAAAAATAATAAATAAAAGTTAGATGAAAAATAAAAGAATATGAAATGATTACAAAGTCTCGATTTCTAACTATTACCAACTAAAGAATTTCTGTAATATTTTACATAACTCTCTCTAACGTGTATTATTCTCTTTGAAAACGAAATTGTTAACCTTAGAAGACAGAAATAAGAGATCTAAAATAAAAAAATATAATCAATTATACACATTAGTCTATCAAATATCTTAAAAGTTTTAAAATTTTTAGTGCTAGTAGTTCAAACATGAAAAATAATTTTATAAAATAAAATTAGAATTAATATGTTTTGATGTTGAAGAAGTCCAAATAAAATTAGAATTAATATGTTTTGATGTTGAAGAAGTCCAAATAAAATAGAGAAAAATGTTTTCATTATCGTAAATTGAACAATGGTTAGAGTGGTAATAGAAACTTCATATTTGTAAAATAATGATTATTGAATTCATACAATTCATACACTACAGAAAATGATTTTAGTTGATTGGTTTTCAGATTTGAATTCTGGATATAGTTGCAAAAAAAGATTTATGCTTAAGTAGAGTTTTTTATTATTTGATTTGATTGAATTTTTATACTCTTTGTTTTCCGACATCTTTCTGTTGAAAGAGAAAAACGAATTATGTTGTTATGAAGATTGTATTTAATATTGTCAACTTAATTTCAAACACTTTTTCAAATAAATTAATAAAATATTTATTTTTATTAATATTTTGTTCAAGAATTTAAGAAATAAACTATTTGACCTAATTGACATTTAAGTACTTTTTTTTATTTTTGATTAACTTGATAGATATGCATGACATAGATGATTTTATTTCATTTGCGTCTTACTATAGTCGATTTTGTTTTGTTTTTTGAAATGAGTGTTGAATGTCATTCTATATGACACATATTTATTTTATCGTTTAACATTTTTTCATTGTCTTTTTTATTCTTCATGTTTCTTTGTTTATTGCTCGATCAACTTCCTCTTTTGCTCGCTTTATGATTTCTATAGATTAATCTCATTTTTATTCATACGTACACAAAAATGTTTTTCTCAAGAGAGTTTTCTTTGCCCAGCCCTCTATTTGTCTTGTTATAGTTGGAAATAGAACGCCAATAACAAGTTTCTTATTCTGCGATTTTTTTTTTTTTTTTTTCTATAGAGAAAGAGGAAAACTTATACAAGTAACAAAATAATAATCATTTTTTTTAGTTTATGATTTTGTCAAATAACAATAAAAAATTTCCTATTTCCTCTATATCGATGTGAATTGAAAAGAGCATGCACGATTTGATTCGAAAAAAATATGTGTGGTTATTCTTGTTGAATAAAATCAATTGTAAATAACAATGAAATACGTTAATTGTTGAAGTTATCTCAAGAAATAAAATAACTTGTAGTCATTTTTTTTATTTAAAATATTTCCCATTGATAAATATTTAATGTTTAACATTCTAAAATGTTCTTTAAAAACGTTTACATGGCTATTATTATTATGGAATTATTTTGAATATCGGAATGAAAATTGATGTTGTTTATTGTACGAAATTCCATTCGTTATTATGTATATTGTTAATAATGATATCATTAAGAAATTGTCTTATAGGTAAAAATTTGATCTAATTATTTATTTCACAACAGTATTATGCATTTTTCTCATTCTTCTAGGAATTAAAGCAAGCGAAACTGTTGATAAAAACGTGTGCTCAAAGGTATTCTATTAAAAATGATAGTTAATTATTAATAAAAATTTGAGATATAGTTTGTTTTCAAAATTATCAATTAAAATACTTTTTTAATTGGGTATTTCAATTGAAAAATGAAAAAATATAAACTACGATTGCGTTTTTCAACAACACATGAACACAAGACCATCATAGAAATTGTATCTCAGCTATAAAATGAATCACGATTTATAAATCGACAGTTTATTAAGGATACCTCTGCCCTCTTTTTTGAAAAAATTTCGAATTTTGAGCTGAACATAGCCTAATGTAGAGGAAAGTCTGGACTACAAAATGAGACTACTCCAAGACCTTTCTTCATAAAGTTATGAATTTTTGAAGTTTTTCCTTCAAAGCCTAAAAAAACTTAATTTTTTAGTTGCATAAACTTTTCTCTCCTTTTCTGTACATTCAAAATTTTTCTTACACGTAGTCTGCTAGAAGAAAGTATTTTGTTCACAATGAGATGTCTCTCAGCATTTTGCGATGAATTTTCGTGAAAATAAAAGCGTCGTGGCAAATGGCCTGAAAAAAAGTGGCCTGAGTACAAAATGTGTTTTTTCTCGAAAATTATTTGTTTTGCTACTGGGCTTCATTGTGTCACATTATGACCTCCTTAAATTTCATCCGATCGAGTTAAAAATTCTACCACAGGTACTCAAGGTCATAGCACAACGGTATAATTTTGAAATTTTTTATTTTCGACCTTTCTTTTAAATAACTCGAGAGTTATAAGGTTTCTAAAATTAATAAAAACTTGTTGTTTGAAAGTTTTTCTATTTTTCCTATAACTTGGTAAAAGAAGGTCTAAAAGAAAATTTCAAAATTATATCTCTGTGCTATGACCTTGAGTAGTTCTGGTAAAATTTTTAGCGAGATCGGATGAAATTTAAGAGGGGTCGTAATATTGTCCAATGGAAAACCGAGTTATCTGGAAAACTGGTGAATGGCAATAGTTAGAAACTTGAAACAAAAACGAAAAAGTGTTCCATTAAATTTTCAATCAGTTCTGAAAATATGAAGCCTTAAAATCTATATTGACAAATATCATTAAAATATGTCAAAAGTATCATATTCAAAGAATTTTCTTATATATAACATTTTATTTGTAATTTTAGATGCAATCCATGTTATCCTATGGAAAATATCATACAACTCAGATGTCCTCGAATATAACCTATGTAAAACGTGACTATCCACATAATTTTCTCGCCTATTCGCCTATCAATGATATTATTGTTTTTGTTGAACCAAATAATTTGATTCATGTTTATAATTCAAAAACCATGTTACTTCTTGCTAATATATCGACAAATGAAATTGTTATAGCCGGTTCATGTGCTGCATTCTCCACAACAATAGTTCCAACATCTCCATTAACGACGGCATTGTTTTTTATTTATCAAAATTTAAAAAAAGAATTTGTATATATATTATCTATTTGCCAAATGAATTTTAATCTCATTCAATTGGTTTTTACTAAAGTGTATTGTATCGAACCATTAGAAATTCATTCAAAAAATAATATAAAAATTACGGGTTTTACAATAAAAAAAAATCATCAATATGTTAAAGGAAAACCAAAATCACTATTGTTTATTTCAAGTGATATTGGTATTATTTATTCAATATTCGATTCAAATTCTGGTAAGTTAAAGGTTTGCGTATAAAAAAACAAAGCCATCGAAAGTCGATTCGCACTGTTAAATCTATGTATTTGTCATATTCTAGGTTTGTTATATCGAAAACCTATGATTATGAATGAAACATTGAATGAAGGTAATATTGTTTTATCGTCGTCCGGTTTTATATTTTATGCCAGTATGCAAGATCATACCAACTATGAATTATTTGTAACAAAAGATTTTCGAATTAAATATGGAAAAATAATGAGAAGTAACGCCATTAAATATCCCTTCGGTCTTATAACAGACGAATGTAATCATTTATATATTGCAACGAAATCAATGATTCTCGTCATGAATATTAAAACATATACGACGATTCGAAATGTTTTCTCAAAATCATCGGAATTACCGATCTCCATTGAACGTCTTAATACAACAACATTTATCTATGCAACAATTAAAAAAATTACACGGACAAGATCCGTCTGGATGTTTAATCTGTTAGAATTCAACGGTATTTATCTTCAGAAAATCTTCACGATTTCAAAATGTTGGTGAGATCGGACAAACGTTCGAACTCTTCTTTGTATTCTAGAAGGAATTGAGGCATTATAAGGAAACAGCTAGATTTCAAATAATGTGTGATATGTGACTGCATTCTTTCTATTATAGAAGCCGAAATTAAACATACAACACCGTCTACAACTCGATATCGTGAGTTTCATTTGCACATATACTTAAGTATTGTTGCACTCATTTATTTCACACTAATTAATATAGCACTTGTCATGCACCCTTGCACGAAAACATCTTGCAGATAACCTCGTTTTTTGAGCAACTATACAAAGAGAACTAGTTGCTAGTTAAAATTAAAATATTTTAGACTCAAGACAACAACAACTTCTCCCGTTTGATATTCCAAAGTTATGGCCGGCTACCCGATTAGACAATGATACTATCCCCACCACTCCAAATATAACGAGACAAGATTTATCATTATTCAAGGTATTGAACGATAAGAAAACACATAAACTGCGGCTCATAACACCCAGTTATTACAAAACAAACTCCTCGCAATCAGATACTTCATGGAACAATGCTTTTAACGCATCCGACCTCCCTATTCCATTATCTCTCATTGATGTTACAAGCTTCAGAACAAGTGAGACAGAAAAGTTTAACTCCACTAGAATTACACTGAACATTTCTTCAGTTCCAGTAAACACGAAATCACCGCACGTGATATCAACACAATTTATCACAAATTCGTTCCAGTTGAAACAATCTACTGTAACCGTACCCACAAGCTTAAGCTTCACGTCAATTTCTACTGACACTTCACCAAAACCAGTCTCTACCACCGTGCCTTCTTATTCTTTTGCTACTAGTTCGATACTCACACAAAACATTTTACTCAACACTGGTAATATACAGACTTTATCTTACACTATAACGAACAAAACTGTTTCAATACAATCTAACACATATCCAAGATTATCTTCGTCGCTTTCATCATCAAGTTCAAGAAATGCTTTGACTTTACAATCGAAAACAGAAATCAACGATGATCAGCACAATGGGACATTAAGTACAATCAGGCAGACAACCTCCACCACATATAAAAGTCTACCGTCGTCGATTCCACAAAGTTCCCGATTTCGGAACCTTGAGCCAGAAAATATCCTTCAAACATCATCTCAGAATTTGAGTACTGTGANTAAACGCCCATCAAGACAATGGGACATTAACGACAATCACGACGACAACTTCCAGCATACATCCCAGTTTATCGTGGTCCATTCCACAAAGTTTCACATTTCTGAATCTTGAGCCCGAAAACATCCTTAAAATACCATCTCGGACATTCAGCGGTGTGACAATTTCTTCATTAAGTCCAACAAATGCATTCACTGCACAATCGCAAGCAGAATTCAACGATGATCAACATAATGGGAAACTAACAATAATCAGGGAGACAACTTCCAGCACAGATGTAAGTTTATCGTCGCTGACTCAACAAACTTCAAAATTTCCAGATCTTGAGCCCGAAAATATCCTTGTAACGTCATCCGAGACATTCAACAGTGTAACACTTTCTTCATTAAGCTCTACAGATAATCTGACTGTACAATCGAAAACACAAATCAACGATGATCCAGACAATGGGATATTAACAACAACCAGGCACACAGCTTCCACCACATACCAAAATTTACCGTCGTTCATTCAACAAAGTTCAAAACTGCCTGATCTAGAGCCGAAAAATATCCTTGAAACATCATCCCAGATATTCACTAGTGTGACACTTTCTTCATTAAGCTCTACAAATAATCTGACTGCACAATCGAAAACACAAATCAACGATTATCCACACAATCGGACATTAACAACAATCAGGCAGACAACCTCCACCACATATAAAAGTCTACCGTCGTCGATTCCACAAAGTTCCCGATTTCGGAACCTTGAGCCAGAAAATATCCTTCAAACATCATCTCAGAATTTGAGTACTGTGACACTTTCTTCATTGAGCTCCACAGATAATTTGACTGTACAATCGGAACCACCAATAAACGCCCATCAAGACAATGGGACATTAACGACAATCACGACGACAACTTCCAGCATACATCCCAGTTTATCGTGGTCCATTCCACAAAGTTTCACATTTCTGAATCTTGAGCCCGAAAACATCCTTAAAATACCATCTCGGACATTCAGCGGTGTGACAATTTCTTCATTAAGTCCAACAAATGCATTCACTGCACAATCGCAAGCAGAATTCAACGATGATCAAGATACTGCGAAACTAACAACAACCAGGGAGACAACTTCCAGCACAGATGTAAGTTTATCGTCGCTGACTCAACAAACTTCAAAGTTTACAAACCTGGAACCGCAAAACATACTTCAAACATCGTCGCAGACATTAACTCGTGCGACACTTTCTTCATTAAGCTCTACAGATAATCTGACTGTGCAATCAAAAACACAAATCAACGATGATCCACACAACGGGATATTAACAACACTCAGGCAGCCCACTTCCACCACATATCAAAGTTTACCGTCGTTCATTCAACGAAGTTCTAAACTGCCTGATCTAGAGCCGGAAAATATCCTTGAAACATCATCTCAGACATTGAGGAGTGTGACACTTTCTTCATTAAGCTCTACAGATAATTTGACTGTACAATCGAAAACAGAAATCAACGATGATCCAGATAATGGGAAACTAAGAACAATCAGGCAGACAACTTTCACCACACATCCAAGTTTACCTTCGTGGTTTGAACATACCTCACTGTTGCCAAATGCTGAACCGGAAAACATGTTTGAAACCTCATCACAGATATTGAGCATTGTGACGCTTTCATCATTAGGTTCAACAGTTGATTTGACTGTAGACTCAAGCACGACCGATGATCAAGACAATGGGACATTACCAACAGTCAGGCAGCCCACTTCCACCGCATATCAAAGTTTACCGTGGTTCATTCAACAAAGTTCAAAACTGCCTGATCTAGAGCCGGAAAATATCGTTGAAACATCATCTCAGACATTGAGTAGTGTAACAGTTTCTTCATTAAGCTCTACAGATAAGCTGACTGTACAATCGAAAACACAGATCAACGATGATCGGGACAATGGGGACCTCACAACAATCTGGCAGACAACTTCTATCACACATCCAAGTTTACCGTCGTGGATTCAACAAAGTTCCAGTTTTCCAGACCTTGAGGTGCAAAACATCGTTCAAACATCGTTACAGACATTCAGTAGCGTGACACTTTCTTCATTAAGCACCACAGATAATATGACTGTACAATGGAAAACAGAAATCAACGATGATCCAGATAATGGGAAACTAAGAACAATCAGGCAGACAACTTTCACCACACATCCAAGTTTACCTTCGTGGTTTCAACCTACTTCAAAGTTGCCAAATGCTGAACCGGAAAACATGTTTGAAACCTCATCACAGATATTGAGCATTGTGACGCTTTCATCATTAGGTTCAACAGATGATTTGACTGTAGACTCAAACATGACCGATGATCAAGACAATGGGGAACTAGCAACAATCAGGGAGACAACTTCCAACACACATCCAAGTTTACCATCGTCTACTGAACAAAGTTCAAAGTTTACAAACCTGGAACCGCAAAACATCCTTTTAACATCATCACACGCATTCAGCAGTGTGACACTTTCTTCATTACGCTCGGCAGATAGTTGGACTGTGCAACAGAAAACAAAATTCAACGATGATCAAGATACTGGGAAACTAACAACAACCAGGGAGACAACTTCCAGCACAGATGTAAGTTTATCGTCGCTGACTCAACAAACTTCAAAGTTTACAAACCTGGAACCGCAAAATATACTTCAAACATCATCTCAGACAGTGAGTAGTGTGACGCTTTCTTCATTCAGCTCAACAAAGGATCTGACTGTAGACTTGAAGATGACCGATGATCGGGATAATGGGAAACTAACAACAATCAGGCAGACAAGCTTTTTGGCGTTTTTTCGACAAAGTTCAAAATTTCCAGATCTGGAGCCGGAAAATATCCTTGAAACATCATCTGAGATTTCATTGAGCTCCACAGATAATTTGACTGTACAATCGAAAACGCAAATCAACGATGATGAAGACAATGAGACATTAACAACAATCAGGCACACAACTTCCACCACATATCCAAGTTTACCGTCGTCATTTCAACAAAGGTCAAAATTTCCAGGCCTTGAGCCCGAAAATATCCTTGAAACATCATTACATACATTCAGCAGTGGGATACGTTCTTCGTTAAGCTCAACAAATGCTATTACTGTAGAATCGAAAACAGAAATCAACGATGATCAAGATAATGGGAAGCTAACAACAATCAGGCAGACAACTTCCAGCACACATCCAAGTTTACCGTGGTTGATTCAACAAATTTCAAAATTGCCAAAACCCGAGCCGGAAAACAGCCTTGAAACATCATCGCATACATTCAGTAGTGTGACACTTTCTTCGTTAAGCTCTACAGATAATTTGACTGTACAATCGAAAACACAGATCAACGATGATCAAGATAATGGGAAACTAACAACAATCAGGAAGACAACTTCTATCACACATTCAACTTTACCGTCGTCATTTCAACAAAGTTCAAAGTTTGCAGGTCTTTCTGCGCAAAAGATCGTTCAAACATCATCCCAAACAGTCAATAGTGTGAGACTTTCTTCATTAAGTTCAGCAACTGAGTTGACTGTAGAATCGAAAACAGAAATCAACGATGATCAAGATGATGGGAAGCTAACAACAATCAGGCAGACAACTTCCAGCACACATCCAAGTTTACCTTTGTGGATTCAACCTACTTCAAAGTTGCCAAATGTTGAGTCGGAAAACATGTTTGAAATATCATCACAGACATTCAGCAGTGTGATGCATTCTTTATTTGATTCAACAAATGATTTGACTGTAGACTCAAACATGACCGATGATCAAGACAATGTGAAACTAGCAACAATCAAGGAGACAACTTCCAGCAAACATCCAAGTTTACCATCGTCGATTCAACAAAGTTCAAAGTTTACAAACCTGGAACCGCAAAATATGCTTGAAACATCACAGATGTTCAGCAGTATAACGCTGTCATCATTTAGTTTAACGAATGATACGGATATGCATTCGAAAATGATAATCAATGATGATCAGGATAATGGGGAACGAAGTACAATGGGGGTGACAAGTTCCAGCTCAGTGAGGAAGACAATTTTATTGGATGATGATACTGAAATGTTGAATAATTATATGGCCAAGCCTGAGGTAACTGTAATACCTGTATGGCTAGATTCTACCGGCACAGACGGAATGGTCGATAGGTCCTCTTCTATCGCTGAAAATGGTCAGTTAACAGATAGTGCTAAACTGTTCACCATCGATAAATTGTCAGATATTTTGGAATCATGGAGGGCGTTTACAACGGAAGGAAACACTGGAATAACTGATAGTAAAATGCTATCAAGTGCGAAAATAAAATCTATCATGACCACGCGCATGGAATCGAGCAAACAAAGTCCACAAATCATTGACATTTTCTTTGATAGCACGCGTAGTTCAAGTACGGCGCCAAATCAGACAAAATTATATCATGATGTTGCATTCAGCGAGTGTATAAACTGCTCAAACCTAAGTATTGTTTCAATGACAAAACCAGACGAATATTCCAGTACTGATGGAATGAAAAGTTTCTTGTTAAACACACCGGAATTGACCTTCATTACCACCGAAAGTTCCAAAGTTATTGATATTGATCAGCGTGTATTTACCTCAAATTTATTGTTGCAACAAAATACAGCAATTTCAATAGGTACTACTTTTCGGACTGATATATCAACTACATCAGACTTACAAAAGATAACAGACACAAAATTAGAACTTTCACATTTTACTTATGACAAAAATATCGCTGTCGAACATTTGAATACTCCGGTAATGATAAGCAAATATTATCGTACTACTATATCATCCATAGTAGCAGAGTTGCACGATGTTATGCTAACCACCAAAACATCTACACTTACATTAGTCGTGGATCGATATTTATCTACATTACAGTTACCTTTGAATAAAAACACATTGCTTACATCTGTCAGTGATAAAATAATTACATTGCACTTGTCAACAACTCTTTCTCATCCGCTTCATTCTACTACTTGTTCACACCATAACACAGCTTCACTGCACTCTAAACATCACACACAATCACCATCAACACGCTTACATGAATATTCTTCTTCGACTGCACTGCTATTACACCATACACCATACAGAGGTATATGTTTAACCTGTTTAACTTCAACAAATTTTATTTTATCAGAACTAACTCACTCTCATTTAGAATCCACGCAGCAGCAAACAATGTTACCGTTGACGTACTCATCATCAGTAGTACCGTTAACGCACTCATCATCAATGCTACCGTCAACATACCCATCATCAATGCCACCGTCAACGTACTCATCATCAATGCCACCGTCAACGTACTCATCATCAATGCTACCGTCAACATACTCATCATCAGTAGTACCGTTAACGTACTCATCATCAATGCTACCGCTGAAGTATTCGTCATCGACATTATATACTACAAACGAATCAACCGTCTCTAGCCACCCAATCACAGCGACTATCGAAATTACGTCAGAAAGCTCAATTAATACATCAGACTCGATCCTAAGTACTCAGGTTTTCCCAACTGTTCAATTCCACTCATCAACGCAGATGTCTCTGACCACATCGTCATCATATACTTTTATACCTGCTACTAGTACACTAGCTCAAACTATGTTCACATCTACTGTGGAGTCCACAACACATTTTCGTACATCTCCTCCTAATATATTTCATATTACAACTGTAGATCGATCGTCGTCTAGTACAGATTCTTCAAATATAGAATATTCGACCGATGTCTATAGTTCATTTTCTGCTTCGATCGGCGCTGACAAAGTATCAACAAATGAAGAATTTTTAACTTCAGATATACTAATCACCAAAACGTCAACAATGATTCCCGAATACAGCACCGAACAATATACACCTTCTAGTTTTTCAACTCAAAGTAAATCATCAGTAAATAGTGAAACGGAATTCTCACCTGCTACAACCTGTTGTTTCGTCTCTACGAGAGATATCATACTGACATCCTCACAATTAGATGACAGCGAAAAACACAGCACATTGAGTTCACTAATATACGAATCCTCTTTTTCAACCAAAAAATCAACGTTCGAAGAACTAACTGATCAATATTCGTCCGAAACATCCGCAACTGCGTCATCGTCAGACAATTCCAGAAGACTATCATTCTCTCATACAACGTCAGATTTTCCATTAATATACTCGTCTAATACTAAATTATCTAGTTTAAAGTATAGAACCAGATCATCTTCGTTTGTTAAAAATATCACCAATACGTTGACTACATCTCGTGTTATCCCACGTTTATCATCTTCTGTACTAATAACAACAAGTACGCGTCCTTTTCGGCAATGGAAGCCAAAAACACGTAATGGAACTCGTATGGCACTTACGATCACAACAACTCCTTTTCAGCAACCCACTTCTACTCATCGTACATATGAGAATATCGTAACAACAGCAACGAAAAACTATTTCCGTACGTATGGAAACTATTTTTTGCCAGTATAAATGTTCACTATGATAGACAAGGACTTAAATTCAGATATTAAATAACTTGTCATCATTTTCTGCTCTTTTAGAATACGATACTAGTTCTGTGGCATTGTCAACTGATATTTTATTGGCAAAATGGCATTCCGAATACGACGCGCATGAAGATAAAGAAATTATTTCTCTTGTTCCTCCATCTGGTCAATCAGGAATTGATTTTACTCCGGAATTATTAAGTTCGTTGTTAGCTAGTGACAACGCAACGTCTTCAAAAATTATTAAACTCGATCTTAACAATGTAAAATCGCCGACTTGGAAAATATCATTAAAATCAAATTTGAGCTTTAGTCTACTAATCAACCTACCCGAAATACCTCTTAACGACACAAAAAGTCAGCCGATGAATTTAACGTTCGCAGATATCGACGCTGTTCGATTTGAAACAAATATCGTGGGATCGAGTGCAAATGTCGATCTTCAACGAATAGAAACCAAACAATTTGCATTTTCAATGGATTCCTCCAATTTAACTCGTAATACGAGTGTAATTTTCGGTCACGTTAAAAGCGATAAATTTCTTTTGAATTTAACAAAATCAAATGAGACCGAAAGTGGAAATATGAATGTTGAAGTACGTCAGGTCGATTCATCTACAGCTGAACTTTTTCTATCTGGAGATTTCTGCACGAACGAAAATGGACTTCAGATCAATTTGAACCTAACACAAAATGGTTAGTAATATATGTTCACATTTTACGTAAAGATAGGGACATTATACCATCTACAAAACGTAACGTCTAAAAAGACAAATAAAGAAGTGATATTTTTTTTAAAAATTAACCTAATTCTAGCATTTGTCTTCTGTCTAAATAACAAGTAGCCGAAGATAATGATCTTTTTCATAAATTGATCAAATCTTTTTTTATATTTTAAGGTTCTATCCGCTATGGTGATCGAAAACCATTAACAATTGGACCCGTATTTACTCGTGTTCATATGTTGAAACAATCATGTGATCGTGATCAACCATTAGTATTATTTTTCGATGTTTGTCTCCAACAAAATCCTTGTTTGAATAGTGGAACATGCATATCATTGATTCCTGATTATAATTCACCTGACGATGGTTCAATAAGTCAATCGGGTAATGTTGGTTACACGTGTAAATGTCCAAAATTAACATCTGGTGAACACTGTGAGTTAATGCAGTATCCATTTGGTTATTGTTTAAATGGTGGTGATAGTAGCCATCCGAATGATGAAAACATCACTTGCATATGTCCATCAGGTTTTACAGGTGTTCATTGTGAAATAAATATTAATAATTGTGAATCTATCACTTGTTCCTCTCATGGTATGTGTGAGGATTCAATTAATTCGTATCGTTGTGTATGTTACAAAGGCTATGATGGGCCAAATTGTGAAAATATAAATTTTGAAAGAGTCGTAATTGAACTAACAACAAAATCATTCGCTATTGTAGCTATTCTATTGATAGTGTCCATTGCTGGACTAGTGATTGCGAGCGATATTCATACATATGTTACTAAACAGAAAAAAAGTACAAAACCAAAACAACAATCAGAATTATTATCTGATGCTGTACTCTTGCTTGGTTTCGTTGATGCGCCAACCGAGCTGAAGACTCAACCTCCTGAACGTAAACCCAAAGGACAACAAAGACTAATACTACCACCAGCTCAGTCACAGAAAAACGGCTTTAAAAAAATAAAAAAACGTTCTAAAAAACCAAAGCGTGAAAATGAGCGATTGATTGAACAAACTGTTGTTTGATTTTTTTTCTTTTTTTTGTCTTTGTTCGTTTGTTTTGTTGTTGTTGTTTCAGACTTTTATTGTGATACTATTTGCTATGTTAAATTATTATCACTTCTAATATGTTCGCTACCATTACTATCAATGAACAAAAGTTGCCAAATGAGTCTACAGTTGATAATAACTTTACAGAAAATGAGATTATAACTGAAATAGAACGTTGATAATTATAATAATCATTATTTTTCGTAGACTAAAGGAGAATAAAGTTTGTCTATTACAATTTTTTCTACTCATACTGATTAAGTGAATGTTTTCCATCAAACATTGTCTTATTTATCACACAAATGTTTCTCCATTAGTAGCAAACAATTGTTTAACGCATTATTTAAACATAAAACGCTTATATATAAATGTCTTCTATTATATGTGTATGTAAAAAGAAAAAAAAAAAGTGAATGTTGATCATCTATCAACTAATCGAATCAAGAATGGAAACAATCACGTTCTTTGTTCGTTGAACAAAATACATTTTCTTCCTTAATGTACGATAATTTTTGTAATATTTCATTTATAATATGACATGCAATTGTACACGGGTGGTCAAAAAATACTAGTATTATCAATATTAGAAAGAATAAAAATTTATTATACAAAAGAATTTTAAAATCAAATTAAATGAATGTCCAAATTGATCATGGTTATTGTTAGAATAATTTTTTGTTTAATCATTGGATATTATATTCTACACTACATTTAAGATTAAATAATCATAAGTACTTATATAAAAATAATAAAAGTTTTTAGAACTGAAATTGAATTCATGCAAGTGGAAAACGTATTTTAGCTACTTACCAATTTCTATTCGTGTCAGATAGATATGACTGACTATTGACATTATCACATATTTTTTATCTTATTTTAAATAGTAAAATTAATAGTCTGTTTTTCATTAAATTTATTATTTTACCAACATGTAAATGGTGTCGTATTAATACCGATGAAGTCGATCATATCACCGTTAGAAAGATAAAGTTCATGCAGAATTGTGTAAAAGTGCTTGCTTTTCATTCAACACGCTCCATAATCTATAACAAGAGATTTTCTATGTTTGATGAGGGAGGTATGATCTTAAAAGTTTAAGATTATTTTTTCATGAAAATTTTGTTCAAAAAAAAATTGTTTCTAAACAACTTTTTAGATCATATCTCTCACACCAAAATATAGAAAATCTTTTGAGTTATGAATTGTGGTGAGTACGAAAAAAAACGCTTGTTCAACGCTTCAGCACGAACTTTATTTTTTTTTCTTTACGTTAATATGTTCTTTGTTATTTATATGTGTCACAAAATAATTATTGCAGAAAGTAAACAGTATATAAACGAGAAAACAAACAATGTATAATAATGATTATCAACAAAACACTATAGTACCAAGAATTAAAAAATAAAAAACAAAAAAACAAAAAAAAAAAAAAATTTAAAACTTTTTCTTTTTTTATAAACATCGACTAATCTCTTTTGTTTGTATACATTCTTGGCATGTAATTGTACAACAAAATGTAAAACGACAATTACATTTATCACGATAAGTAACAATATGAGATTGATAACCACGATTACAACATAATAATTCACAACTATCAATTGCACGAGAACTACGATTACATGAACGTCCGTATGTACCAAATGAACCGTAGGTAATATTTTTTATACAATAATTTGGACTTGGATTTAAATAGACAAGATCTAATTTTGTTTGTCTTTCATACGGTGTATTACGAGCCATTAAACGTAATTTATTTTCACTTCGATGTAAACGAACTTCAATAGCATCGTCATATTTTTCTTTTAATTGATTACCAATATGAAAAAATGGTTTTAATGAACGCCAACATGTTTTAAATTCACATGAACCTGATACACCATGACATTTACATTGACGATCAACTTCAGTTTGAATTGTCTAAAGCAAAAAAATAAAGAAAATTATAATATATAAATAAAATAATATTTTTAATTTTTTATTTACTTTAATTCCTGCTTGATTATTATGAATATTTAATAGACTTTGTTTATTTCTCATTGGTCTTTCTCTTAAATTTAAAAATTTTCTAGCAATTTCTGAACCAAATAGAACGTTATCCGAACATCCTGACCATTTTGTTGTTGGATCATTTTTATTTTGTAATGACATATCACAACCACATGAATTAAGTCTACCTGTTGAACATGCTTTTGTAATAGCATACGCAATACCAGCTGCTGTAATTGCATGAATATATGCCGAT
Source organism: Didymodactylos carnosus (assembly GCA_905250885.1). Classification (NCBI taxonomy): domain Eukaryota; kingdom Metazoa; phylum Rotifera; class Eurotatoria; order Philodinida; family Philodinidae; genus Didymodactylos; species Didymodactylos carnosus. Next base: position 30,037 of record CAJNOQ010000418.1, on the reverse strand, counting down.
TCTTTTGTACCTATTCAAAATAAAAATAAAATTAATTATGTTTAAAATAGAAAATAAATAAATATCATTTGATTATAAACCTGAATCAAGAATATTTTCAATTTGTTTTTGTTCATAAAATAAACTACAATTCCAATGACGATTTTTAAATTGTGTTTTACATTCTTCTAATGCTAGATTTGTTCCAAATCGAATAAATGGCATTATATCCAAATGTCTTTGACAAAAAAGAATTTGTCTTGTACTTAGACCATTGTCAATATGACATAAACCTTTTGTCGACATTGTAATATCAGGTACTTGAGTGATCAATCTAAAAAATATAAAAAATTAAATTATTTTTATCTTGAAAAAGAAATATTTTTTATAAGTTCTTTTTGAAAATAGTCTCAAGGTAGTAACAGAAACGTTAAATTATGTTCTAATAGAAAGTAACTGTAATAAATTCACCATTTGTTATCATTGATTTTAGATTATTTTTTATTTAGAATGATTAAAAAAGAATTGTATGACAAATTCTCCTAGTAGTTTAAAATCGGCATACTTATAGCTTATTCATACTAAATCAAATCAAGTAGAACTTTATCCAAAATTAGGATAAAAGCCGAGGACAAAACAGTTAGAAAAAGATAAGAAAGTATATCCTAAATATTTTATTAATAATGCGCTAGAACACGATTTCCGATCAGAGGAAAGGCAGGGGAGTGCTGGCTACTCCCTAAAAAGAATTTTTAGACTTTTCAGCAAAATCTTTGACATTTTTCCAGCAACAACTTTCTACCAAAAATTTGGAAACCTTTTTTTATCAGCCACTGTTTGCGTAGCAAAATTTTCAGCCCTACCCATCCCTAAGAACAATCGAAAATCCTGCGCTAGAGCCATCAAATGATGACTTTGTGATGATGAGATATGTTTCTTTTTTGAGAGGTTATATAGTGAAGTGTTTGACTATATATGTCTATTCACAAAGAACAGAAAAGAAAAGACAAAATGAGTTGTTTATATCAATTTCATAAGTGTTTGAGGATGATCGAAGAATAGATTAAAAGTCTTGCAAAAAACAATAAATAATAATTTTATTTTTAATTTGACTCTGTTTAAATCAGATTAACTGCACGTACAGCAATTCGTTACTTTATACATCCTTTGTTTTACTCATGTTCATCAAAATAAAGCAAAAGAAAAGGTTAATAGTAAAACAAATAGGAGAAAAAAAACACATTAGAACTTGTATGAAACAATATTTCACATGCTTTTTTGTTGTTGTTGTCTGCTGTTAAAATTTTTTATTCTAATCTAAATAACTGTTATATGTCTCACTTGACTTTTTGCTAGTTTGAACAACTGATGTACAAAACAGTTTAACGATCATAAAATCTGATCATTTTCGATTTTTTTTGTTTTGTTAATGGTCCTCTTTTGGATAATTTATTTATAACGATTAAATAAATGAATAATTTATAGTCGACATTGAGGTTATATTCGTTCACACATACATCGATTAAGATTTGTTTTCTTCTTTTTAATCACAGAAATGGTGGTGAATAATTTTATTATCAAACATATGTGTTATATTCAATTGCTTGAACTAATGCCGCGTATTATATATATTTGAATACGAATCAGCTAGAGAGTTTTCTTAAATGATTGTGTAGAATCACGTCCTATTCAGCAATAAAACAGTGAGAAGTTCACAGAGACAATCATAAAACGAAATTCTATATTTCATCTGATAAAATGTGCGATTTATTTTAAAAAGTTAATATTATGATTCATTTCTAATAAATCAATATGTTTTACAATCGCTTTTTTTTTGTTACAGAACAGTTCAAAGCCCTTGGGAAGCTTGAACTGATCTTTATTATGTGCCCAATCCTCAAGACGACCTTTCTAGAACTTTTCTCTCAACTAAATTGAGAATATAAACGTCGAACATCATCAGGGATAGTGATGGTGAAAAATAAAAGGTAAATAATTCATTTCTATTTTAGAAAAAGTTTTCAAGTTTTTTTTGAAATACAAAAGTTCATTACATGAAATTAAAAAATGGTTTTGGACCAAGAATAACTTACTTTTTAAACAATTATAAATAATTTCTGAACGACAGCAGATGCTCTGTTGAACAATAGAAAATGCAACCTTAATCTCGTTTTAACGTAATAGAAGACGAGAAAAGGGAAACAAATGAAAGTGAAGTCTTCCTATCATCGGCTTACCATTACATGAGATGAAACAAAATCTATGAACAACGAGACGTTAAATAAATAATAATGTTATATCCAAATATATACAAAATACAAATAAATAATCTCTTCTATTCGACTCTCTGTTTATGTTATCACATCATTGATCTTTCAAATAAGTATTAAAAAAAAAAAAAAGAATCAAAAAAATGAAAAAGAAAAAGAACGTGATGAAGTGACGATGATCATGAGAAATAATAATGAATTGTGAAGTAACATTTCATTGATAGTTATCATTCATTTGTAAGAGTTAGGTTAAACGATGAATAACAATCATCTTCATAAATATTACAAGTTTCTATCGTGGTGTTCAAGATCTATTCAAGATAAATATATATTTCATTAGATCAAACGCATATATCGAAAGAAGAAGTTCTATGCGTAGATTCAACATCGAGCGAATCATTTAGCAAAATATGAATGAATTTTATTTCTCTTTTCCCCTCCATGTTAGCGCTTCTGATTATTTCAGATTCTAATTCATTTCACAAGCCAGTCAATTCATTATAATTTTTAGTTGAACTAAAAGTTTTTTACTCATAATTTTCAAACTTAAGAAAAAAGTATTCAATCAAATTCTCAAATATTTTTAATTTAGTAACATAAAAATATCTAAAAATTGCTCTTTCCATGTTGAATGAACAAAGAAGAATGACAGACTTTGTATTCTAATTGTTGTATCTTTTTGAAACGTGTATAATTTCTACTTCAAACGTTTTACATTAAATGAACGAATCTCTTATATAAATCAGCACAAGTCAATAGATTAGTAAATATGTTCATTACGTAACATGTCGAATACTAATTTAAATTTTTGTTTTTTTAAAAGATGATTAATCGTCTAGTTCATTGATATTTTAGAAACAAAAAAATCAACATAGACATGTGAAAAATGACATTTCAGTGGGTGGCATTTATTTACCAAAGAGTAGCATGTTAAATATCCTTTTTATAAGATTTATATTGGTTAGTATTTTCAGTCTGGTTAGCATATGTATAAAGACCGTATAATATGAAACAAATGAAGATATAATACCAATCGAATAAGACAAATATTATGGTTACTGGAAGATTTATGACAATTAAAAGAAAAGTAACAATATCAATATCAGTCAGTTTTGGCAAAAAAAGAAACAAAAAAATGATACATATTTTATTATATCAGATTCCAATGAGATTATTTTTTTTATTATTTTTTTTTTTTTTTTATTGAACTATAGTTAGTTAAAACAGCACGATTCCATTAATTTTAAAATGTGTATACACATACTAAAATAGCGATATTACGTTTGAACTGACAGGTCAACAATGTATAATAGAGAAGATTTTCATCTATGTGTCATTATACATCTATCACGTTCAGACATTCACATATGTAGAGATTATTATACTAACGAAGAGTTGGAAAGAATACTTCTTTTTCTTTTCTTTTTTTGTTATAATTAAAATGAGAAGTCCATCCGCTTAGAATTAGTTAAATGAGCCGTATCGTTCTATTTAAAATAAACTTCTATACCCATTGATAGGTAGATAGAAAGTGTTCAAAAGCTCGTCTATTATATATATTACATCAATATTACATATGTCTAGTTATCAACACTTGATTTATGTACAATAAATGAATTATTTTACCTTGTATCAAGTGCCTTTCTCATAATGATAAGAAATAGGATAAAAAACAAAAAAAAAAAGAGAAATTCAATAGAAAGATAAGTATTACTGTTAAAAGTGGCATGGATAATAAACACAAGATGTATATGTATCTGACTAGTAGAATGTCAATTTCACATATAAGATTAAAATGAAAAAATTATTTAAAATCCTATTACATTATTCAAATAAGAAATTTTTAAAAATAATTTTTCTAAACATGCGTTCAACACAATATTAGAATCAGAGATTCTGTTAGAAGATCAAAATAATTTATCATGTTTTTTGAACAAAATATTGATCTTATATCCAAAACAAAAAGGTTAACTTTAATATTCGAATATAAAAAGAAAATGTTTTGTTTACTTACAACCATTGTTCACTTGGAATAAATAAAAATAAAAATGCAATAATTTGTAATTGTTTGAATTGACTCTTTAATCTATTGATATAATTCATAATTGATCGAAATTAAAAGAATTTAATGGAAACGAACATATTTCAAAATAAAAAATACAAAAAAAAAAAATAATAATTAATCGAATATTTTTTTTCTAATAAAATAAATAGAATTTATAAAACATTGTCAATTAACTTTTCTTCTTTTAAAATAATTCATTTATTAAACGAAATATTGATATACGATGTCATACCAAATGAAACAATTCAAATTTTTGATCACAATTATGAGTAACCAACGTATAAACAGATGCAAGAAAAAAAAAGAAGAAAACAAGTGTAAAATTGAAGCAAAGTAAAAAAAAAGATATTTCATCTCATCCATACATATGTACAATTTATACAGTATGAAGAAACGAACGAAAAAGAAGGATATTATCGTTTAATGATTGGATGATCAGAAATTCTAGATAGAGAGAGAGAGAGAGAAAGAGAGAGAGAAAGAGAGGAAGAGCAATAGAAAGAGAGAAAAGAAGAAAAAATTATCGATGCTTCTAACGTAATAAGAAAAGAAAAAGCGAAACGTCTTCAATTTGTTTCTGTGAGATAATAACATAATAGTGACAAATGACAAGTGTCTGAACACTATGAAAAGATTTATTAGCAAAGGAATCTCAAATACTGTAGACAGTTAATTAACAAATACGTTTAAATTGTTTCTGTTTAGAATGAACATGACAAATAATAATAGTAACGTTAAACAGTAATCTTGGAGAATTGATTTTCATCATTTTGTGAGGTTATTATTATCTTCTCCATTAATCATACACTAATAAGTCTCGAACACAAAGATTAGTCCCAATATGTTGATAAGGACATTGCAGTTGTTTTTCATTCACAACTAATTTATACTGTCGTCACGAACTTTCATAAAATTCCACCACATTTTTTAGCTATTTATTTATGCCCATTCACACATCTCTGTTATCTTCATTCAAAACACAAAATCATCTTTATTTTCAAATACATTTTTAACATTATTTTTTTCTTCTCTTAAATGAGCATAGAACTGTGTACTGTTTTATTTTCCTTTTTTAACAAATTTCTTTACTAAAACTTTTGTAGAACTTAGTAGAATAAATCTCAAGATATTCAGTGATTTTCTTCTATTTCGTCCAGTTTCAATAAAGAATCTTGTTTTATAATTTAGATCTTAGTTTATTGCAAGATTCTTGGTTGCTTTGTAGACAGAAAACTTTCGCGAATAAAGCGATGAAAAAATTAAAACAAGAATCTTGATTGATTGAGTCGTCAAAACAAATTAAAATATTATGTGTGAAATGGTAAGAGAGGAGAATCTTACATGAACATCGATAAGAAAGGCGGAATAGTAGATCTCACTTTTCTATTAGTAAGTATACAGAAAGAGTTTATACGCAAGAATACAGACATAGAAATGCAAAAAACTTTCGAAAAAATGGTTTGAATTGTAACCATTTACATGTGGATCAATAATAATTGTTTGCCAAACGAAGAATGCAAAAATGAAACGCGTTCTAGCAATCTTCGCAGTCAACGCTAGCTAAGAAAAAGATAAGTCATGAGTCTGCCCAGTTCATTGATTACAATCGTAATTAAATGTAAGTTATACTATTGTAGAAGACTAAAGGAAATGTCAGATTATGGTTAATTTTTCTTTCTGAACGTGATTATAAGATTTATACGAAATTAAATAAGAATTTGTTGGTTCAGCTGTTTATTAGAAACTCTCTCTCAGAAAACTGTAAAATTTTTTATCAAATGTTACTATCAATTAGATAGAGAAGAGCCGAGAATTTTGAGTTACAAATTTTTATATTTTCGATGAAAACATTCTGAAAATTTTCACTTGATTTTTTAAGTCTTTTTCAAAAGTAAACATTATCATCAGATTCATTGTTAAACGATATATGCTCTATGTGATATCAATGTTACTGTAAATCATTGGATGCTAGTTCTACAGCTCCAATAAAATCCGATACCACGTCAGAACCGCCGAGAATCAGAATCTCGCTTAATTCTGATTTGAGAGAACACTTTGACTATTTATTCATGTCAAATGCCACTATACTGCAACACAGAGAAATAGATTAGTTTTCAAATCCTACTTCGTGAAATGTTTTTACTGCTTTTGCTTGTGAAAAGATGTCTCTCTATCGATTAGTAAAAAATCGTAAGTCAATAACTTTCTTCGTTCAAAAGTTATTGAAAGAGCGTCCATGCCTTTTCTATTCAGAAAAGGAGAGGAGTTTGATCAACGGTCATTTAGCGTATACAACGTTAAGACGTTAAAATTTTCATGAGTAATAAGCATCTTGATGTTTACTCAAAATGTTACAGCAAATTTATAAAGTCAAATCTTATTCTAATCGACGCAGACTGACATCTTACCAATAAAAGTTGAGTAAAATAATTCTGAACTCTAGCTTTTTAAATGAACTATACTAATCTAAGTGTTCTCTTTACACTTTTAATTTCATTTGTTTGTTTGTTAAACTCCAATAGACATACTTCTTTACACCCGCCATAGTCAAAACTCATTTTTATTAAGAAATGTTTTTCTGCATGTTAAGCAAGAATAAAAACGACGAAGAAGACAGATTAGTCAATAAGCAGACAAACGAACAAAAGTCCTTAATCACAAAAGACAGCAACAGAATTATTCATAATAAACAACACAAAAAAAATGAAAAAAAAAAACAACGCCAAGCACAGTGTCAGGAGTACACAAAAAATAGTTTTTAACCATTTTAAACATTCAAAAAAATACTCAATAATACACCTACAAACTCAAGAAGAAAAATTCAAATGTATATTTGTTTTCCAAGTGGTTACGAAAAATTGAACACATACAATTTATGTAGACGACCACTAATAAAACTCAAAATTGGATGCGGGCACAAAATGGACTGAAAAATATCCGACATTCAACGAATAAATAGAAATGTTTGAATTTAGTAACAAAAACATAAAAGTATCATTACATCATCGTGTTAACGTAAAAACTGTACTAAATATCTCAATGCAACTTGTGATTCATCATAAACGATGTATTCATTAGATTCAACGCGAGGATAATCACATGAGGTATTTTCAATTGTTTTACCCAACGGCATACGAACACCTACATAAAAATAATGTACAATAGAGATATTTTTGTTAGTTGATAAAAAAAAGAGTATAATTTACCTGTATTTAGCGTAATGGTATGTTTTGGATCCGGTATTGAACGTCCAATTGCTTTATAGCTCTGATGTATTTTAAAATCAATATTCTCATCCTCATGTGTATGTTGTGTAATTTCTTTGACATTTCCTAATGCTACTTCACATAATAACATGAAGCATCGCTGTTTTCCTTGTGTCGTATCATCATCTGTTACACCCGAACAATAACCTAAACTTTTAGAAAATAAATCCGCTGAATAAATGCCCTTTCCAAACAGTGAACCGCTTGCCGTCGACGCTAATGGTCCAACAAGAAGACCTAAAATACAGATAGAAAACAATGAAAAATAAAAATAAATTATACTATTTTATATATTCACTTACCACGTGTGAGAATACTAATTAGATTACATATTCCTGTTCCATGCCATAATAGCCAATGGTTATCTAATTTTCGTTTAGATAAACGATCATCTTCACCGGGACGAGCAATTTTAAATATTCTTTCAACACGTATTTCTGATGCTTTAAAATAAATAAAGAAAAACACTTAAATAGACATTTAATATGAGATTTATTTCAATTGTTTACCACTCGCCCATATATAACGTAATATCAGTTGTGATTCAATATCATCACGATTCATTAATTCAAATTGACAACTAATTGATTTATATAAATAATCAACAGGATTTATAGCTAAATAGAAATCGTTCAAATTTTTAATAATGAATAAACTATAGAATTTTAACAACAAAAAATCCTTGTTTCTCAGTAAATGATATTTATTATTAGCATACACATAATAACACTTACTTGACATTTTGGCTTGTGCTCCTAATAACATTTTATAACTCAATTCTAATTCTAATAGATCTTCAATTATTTTTAATTGTTGTTTTAATTCGTGTTCATGTGTTAAAACGGGTAATTTTTCATTCGCATAACCTTTTAATGGTATTAATGCATAATATCTATTTGATAAATTGTATATTGTTTCCATACATTGTTTATATTCATCTTGTTGTCTTTTTCCACGTTGTATTTCAAATTGTTGTTTTTTATCAATCTCAACTTTTAGTTTAATTAATAAATCTTGTGCTTGTGATAATGTTTCACGTTTTAATTGTGAAACAGGCATCCATTCAACATCTAAACTTGTTTTATTTAAATCTGTTTTTATCGCTTGTTTATTCATAAATGTTTTCATTAAATCAATATAAGGTTGTGATTGTAATTTAGCTAATGGATATTTAACATTTCTTAATTTATCCGAATTAATTATAATATTTGGATATTTTGTCATTTCCCGTTCATTTAAACGAATTAAATTGTATTTTTTTGGTTTTTGATCGAAATTATCAATATCTTTCCAACTGTTACCAGTTTTCTCTTTGAATACTTTAGAAAATTCTTTTTTACATTCATCCAAGGTTGAATATCTAAAATAAATAAATATAGCATAAGATACCAACATCTCGAGAAGAAAAAAAAAAGAAAGAACCTACGGTGTTAACTGATGTTGACCATCGTCACCTAAAAACAGAATCAAATAAGTCAAATAAGTTACACATAAATCATATACTGGATGCTTTTTCAGAAATTCTCGCTTGATATCAGGTACACCAATATATTGATGTTTTTTTATCCGATACGAATGAAACAAAGTGTTGAAATATTAAATAGAACGATAAAGATTTATAAAAATCTAAAAATCTCACAAATCCTTTTAATGATTATTTAGTTTTACGAAAATCTATTAGATGACTTAATAGAACAAATTGTACTTATTTTAACTGAATAATCCAAAAGCGTTAAACGTTAGAAAGAATATAGAAATCTCGCACCGGTGCGCACTAGTGCAGAAGTTTTGTTTTCAATCACCATTTTGTTTTGTCAATTTCTGTCTATATTAACAACAGAGTCGACTTCTAATATTTCGAATGTCTTTATTCTGACTTCATTTTTTCCTTCTCATAAGAGAAGTGCCGAGGTCATGTCGCATGGTTTTGGCATGTTAATGTGATACTGATCAGTAATACAAAATTCAGCATCAACAACTATAATAAAAAACTAATTAAATTGATTAAATAAATTTCAGTTCGGCACCGATTTTTGCTAGTGCGGTACCCATGCGACACTGATTTTTACCAGTGTGGCGCTAGAATTTTTTTTATAGAGCTATATGTCAAAAACAAGACACGTTCTGAAGTAGTTTAAATCATTTTTAGTAGTCAACAAATAAATTCTAAAAAAAAGAATAATAATGAATGATTTATACCTATTCTTCCCCATCTTGTACATAGAAAATATAAATCTGTTTTGCTTTTATGTTTAATTATTTGCATTCGATAAAAATTGTATAAACCTAATAGTCCATAATGTACATCTGTTTTTGTTAATCGTACATCAAATGGAATATTTTTTTCTATATCAATAACAACTTCACCTACTCTCTCCATCTCTGAATGTGGATCAACATCATAAGCTGAATTATGTACACTTGGTTGATATTTTTGTAAATGTGATTCAATTAATGTTTGAGCATCAGTATAATAATCTGGTTTTTGTATAGATGATAATAATTTTTGATTTTGATCATTAATTTCAAATGGTTGAAATGTTACTTTATCTGTTGATGTTATTTGTTCATCTCTTCCAATTAAATTTTCTAATTCATTATATAATATATTTGATCCATTAATTGAACTGTACTGTAATGGTGATAAACCAGCTAGATCTAATTGTGTTAATGAAGCACCACATGTATGTAATAACTTTAACAGTTCAACATTTTCAAATGAACCATTTTCAAATGGTTGTATTAGATAATGTACACATGTTCGACCCAATGAATCATTTTCATTTAAATTTATTTTATTTGTCATTTCAAACTTTCGCACAGGACTTTCAACATCCATATTTTTATTTGTTGAAATGGTTTGTGAAGCACCCAAAAAGACTGTAGGTTTTAGACTACGACCCGTTCGAAATCTTGTTTCTTTAAAAGAAAAAGAGAAATGCACATTACAGAACAAGGCTATCTGAATCAAAACAATTTGAATTGAAATTAAAACATATAAAAACAATGTAAAAGAGTCCGTTTTTTAATATAGATGGTCATCAGTCTTTTACACTGCTGAAAGATACATACATCAGTTTCTTTCCTTTTTTTGAACTTTTAAGGTAAAATCCATCGCGAAATAAAACAAAGAAAGTATTAAAAAATGTAACTCTTTTACGTCGATATCTCAGCTTAATCTGATATTTTAAAACACCAAATCGAGCTCTCTAGCTAGTTTCTGAAAGGATAAATCTATCGGACAGTACATGTCCCATTTTGATCGACATCTAATGAACAAAGGTAGGTGGAGTTCTCAAAATTCTAACATAACTATTCCTCGACATGATCAACATTTTCTAAAATTTTTGTCAAGATCTGACTTATAGTTATCGAGATAGATTTTTGACAAGAAGGAGACTTAAAAGATTAACATTGATTAAAGCTAACGTGATGAAAGCTGAACGTACCTTTTGGTGTTTCATCAGCAACATGGAGTTGATAATCCTTGTTCAGTAGACCTTTAACAATATCAATGTTATTCTAAAAGATAAATATTAGATGAGATTTGAACAATTAATGATAAATCATTGAACAGTCAAAGTTTTACATTCAAAACATTTTCTCTACTCATATTACACGATCTTTAATCCATTTTAAATTCTCATTAAATTAGAGAATGAATTTGGTCTGTATGAGATAAAACTAAACAATTTTCTTGTTTTAGATTCTCAAAATAAATAAAACTCATCGACCTAATTACATCATATTTTCTTTTTAACATATTCGTTTTCTGTCTGTCATCTTCATCCGAGAAAAAGTAAATAAAAATAGACAATAGTAAATTTACCTGCAATATAGCATGCATCAATGGTGTTCGTTTTCCATCATCTTGATAATTTGGTGATACACCTATATTCAATAAAAATTTAATTAATTTAAAATCATTATAGACAATGGCATTAATCAATGGCGATGTTCGAGTTATTGTTGACAATATTGGATAAGATACATTTTTTGTTTGTTCAACATGACCAAATGATAATGGATTGACATTCATTTCATTAGGATAATTACATAAACAATCTAATTCATCACCAGAACGAATAAAAGATTTAATATTTTCCAATGTTATCTCATCATATGTCATATAACCACATGTCCAAAAAAATAGTGCAATAGCTTTATTATTATAAGAATCCAAAATATTTAAATCAAATTTTGTTGTAATTGTTCTACTTAAAAAATTTAATAGAATAAAATTATGTTTAATACAAGCATAATGAATTGGAAGACATCCAAATTCATCTTTATCATTGTATGATACATAATTATCTAATAAATATTGAGATATTTGTTTAATTAATTCTTTATCATTTTCTGTTGGTTTATCCATATTGGCTAATACATGAAATAGAGTTTGTTTATTTTGATTTGTTTCTTGTAGTACATCTTTATCTTTAATACGTGTTAATAAACGAATAACTAAATTTAATTTTTTTGTTATTATAGCTGCTTCAATCATTTGAAAAGAAATTAATTGAAAACGTTCTAAATCATTTAAGATTAATGAGAGTGCACCTTGCCAATCTTTTTCAACAATTAATAATATCAATGAACGTTGAACAATTTTCTCTGGTATAGGACGAACCAAATTCCATAACCATCTATTGTTTAAATAATTTTTTTTTTTTTTTGACGATATACCATTCATTATTGTTTTTGATGTTGTGATTTCTGAGGGTATGGATTCTATTGGTTGTTCTGGACATATTGTATACAATTGTGATAAATCAATATCGAATTGTTGTTGTAAAAATGAAATAAATAAATTTAAATGATCGGTAAATATACATGTACCAATAATGGAATTATTTAAATTATTTTTGACTAATAACGATGATTTATGTTGTTGTAACAACATTACACAAACAGTTGAACCTTTACTAACAGCTAAATGTAACGGTGTATTACCATCATTATTTTCTGTATCCAATAAATTATAATTCATTGATTTCATGATTAGCATACATAATTCAACAGGATCATCGCCACCATTTGTTTTTGAAAATACATTGTGTAATGGAATATTACCTAGATTATCATGAGCAAATAAATCACCTCCATTATCAATTAATTTTTTTTCAACATCCGTAGTGGCATCCGTTGTTCCACGATTATGATAGATAGCCACATGTAATGGTGTACGGTTATGATTTCCATATGAATTTATTAATGTTGATGTTAATCCTGAACGTTTCATTATATCAATATAAAGTTCTAATGTATGTAACATATCGGGTGAACGTTGTGAATCTTGGACTAAATAATGTAATGTTTGATTACCATATGTATCTGTTGTTGTTAAATCACAACCTTTATGTTTCAACAGTATACACACCGTTGGCCATAAATGTTTTTTTGATGATAATATTAATGGTGTCATTTTTTCTTCTTTTTGTACCTTTGATGTTGCCATGCTAATATCACAAGATTCATGTTCAATTAATAGACGAGCTATCTCAGGTTCATTTAAAAATATTGATTCTAATAATGGTGTACGATTTGTTTTATGATGCAATAAATTGACATTTTTAGTTTTTTTCAGTAATAAATGTAACGGATGACTTTCAATTGGCATATAGGATACTGTATGTAATAACGAAAATATACTTGTTTCTTTTGATCGTTCTTGTTCCTGATTTTCATCATCCGTTATTATCACATCTTTATCGTCATCGTTATTTTCATTTTCATCTGAATCTAAATCTTCATTTGACTTATCTGGAAAAAATTGTTTATTTTGATCAATATCAATTTTAACATCTGGATCACATTGAGCAATATTAAGTAAATAGTCAATTGTTTGAATAATAGAACGATACTCATTCTTTAAATTATCTGATACATCGATTGAAGTTTTATCCTAAAAGATATATAAACAAATACAAATACTTGACAAACATTTTGATCTTTTTCTAACAGTTAGAATAAAATAAAATGGTAAAGATATATTTGACTCGTTTTTTTTCGAGATTTTTATAAAAGAAATAATCTTATTCTAAAAAGATCATAAAAAAAGAATAATTACTAATAATAAATTCAATTTTCTTTAATATCTTAATTTCAAAATGACTAAAAAGTTGTCTTCACTACGTAAGAAAGTGACTAGCTTGGATATTAATCAATTCAATTCGTTTAATAAAAAACAACTAAACAAATCGAAAGAAAGATGTTACTTACTTTATTTGCAAGACAATATACACCAAAAGCTTGACACGCATAATGAAGTGGATTCATTGATTTGTTGTCAGTTATTTTCCCCATATCTTTTATTTCTTGAGTACCAGGCTAAGTATACACAAATACAGGGAAAAAGATTTTAATTAAACAATAAAATTGAAAGAATACTCACCAATTTGATTAATGTTTGTATGAGATTATATTCTTTACATCGTAATGCAAAATAATGCAATAAATTTTTACCATCATAACTAATATCTGACGTTATTTTAACATTTGCTTTATCAATCAAATAATCAACAAGAATAAAATTACCCTATCATAAAGAAGAGTAAACTTATTTCTGTCAATACAATGATAGACAGAATCTTACATTTTCTAATGAAGTCATTAATGGAGATTGAGCTTTACTATTCATTTTATTTGGATCACAACCATTATCAAGTAATATCTGTGCTATTTTAAAATAATTATTACGTAAATCAACTTGACCGCGCTAGAAAATGAACAAATTCTTCTAGATAACATCAGTTGAATATTTCACTCTTACTGTATCTAAATGATTTAAATTCGTATGCGATTTATTGGATACCAAATAATGAAACTAAAAATACAGAAAAAATAGAAAATCTTAACCTTATTCTTCGATAAAATACATACCCCATTATTTCCAGACGAATCAACACTTGTACAATCGGCATGATGTTTTGTGACAACATATTCTAATTGTTGAACAGAAGACGATGATATGTCAAGAGCAACGGTCAACATGACTAATGTCAAACCTATTAAAATAAGAAAAAAGTAATTAGTTTAATTCTCTGAATATTATCGATAAATAATAAATACCATCATCTGTTTTAAAATTAATATCGACTTTATGTTCTGTTAATAAATAATCACAAAGACCATAATGTCCTTTTAAAAAACCAGCTGCAAGTGGTGTTGTCTAAAATATTTTTGAACTAAAATAATATTTTTTTTATGATTTAATAAATTTTTAATAGTCAATAGATTCTCAATTTTTAAATATATTTTATTAATAAGAAATAAAAATTAGACTATTTATCAACATAACATCTAATGTATGAGTTTATTTTACCTGCCATGAGTTAACACAATTTGGATTTGCACCAGCTTCTAATAGTAATTTTACACAAAAATACCATCCATATGCTATAGCATAATGTAAAGCCGAATTTGAAGAACTATCAAAGGCATCTGGATTTGCTCCTAATCGTAATAGATACGAGACTACGTGAGCATTGCCACACATACAGGCATGTATTAAAGGAGTCCTTTTAAAACGATCTAAATAGAAGGAAAATTTAACAAAAATTTTAATATTCAAATTGTTTCTACACACCTCTAGATTCAACTTTAGTTCCATTTTCGATTAAATATGTGACAATTTTTAAAAAGCCTTTTTGACAAGCAACCATTAATGAATTCGCTTTTCCAGAGCTAGTACTCAATGGAATGTCAATATTCGCACCATGATTAATCAAAACTTTCACACAATCCTATTAAATTAACGAAATAAAAAATTAATTAACAAAACTAAAACTTATTTTAAAAGATCAATTCAGGTTACCAAATTATTTTTCATTACTGCCAAATGAATTGGATACATTCGAGCTTTATTTGGTCGATTAATACCAGCAAGACCAAATTTAGCATTAGTGTTCAAAGTATCTAAAACATAGACAAATAATCTGCTATTTATTCATAATATCATCTCTTAACTACCATCAACTTCATTCGATTCGGCTTTTTCTTTTGCCGTTCGTAATAATATTTCAGCATTAATTGCTCGTCCTTGTTCACACGCTATGTGTAGTGGAGTATTTCCGCCGCGATCACAATCATTAAAATTGGCTTGTCTAAAACAATAGATACAGCAGTATCAATCAACTATTCTTTATATGCGAATGATTCTTCTTGCTTATATGAACGAATACTAGTTTAAAGAAATAAAAATTGTATTTACCTTGACAATAAATATTCAAGTGGCTCTGGTCCTTCACATGCAGCAGCGAAATGAATCGGTCTTCGTTCGTATTTATCTAATATATTAATTTCTGGCATTATTGTCAATAATTGTTTTAAATATTTCGAATTTGGATTAATTGCAGCACAATGCACTGGTGTAATCTATAATGTAAAAAAAGAAAAAGAGGAGAACTCCAGTACTTTCTACTATGACGTCATTGAATGAAGAAAAAAAAAGAAACATACTTGAGAATTGTGTTTTGTCTTTTTTAATACACTTGATGCACGATTGATTGTTATATCTTCATTATCATAGAGTAACACCTAAAACAGATAAAAGCATTATTAATTCTATTTTTTTTCTGTTCGATTTGTTTTAAATAATAAAACTGTCCTTTTTGACTTTGACGAGAAAAATTGTTGTTAAACATATGATTTCAGTTTTCGAAGTCATATACAAAACTTACTTGTTTATGTAAATAGTTGAAACCATGAAAGGCATTTTGTTCAATATCTTCGATAATATGGGCAGCTAGTTTTCGATTACCAGAACGAACGGCATGATAAATATTTTCATATACATAATGCTTCTGGAATAATCAATAAAAATAGACTATATTAGACTTTCTTGTAACATTTGAATAAATTTTTAATGAAACATTTGTGCCGAAGTTCAATAGCACTGAAAGTTTTTTCTTAGCAAATGAGGTAAATACTTTAAGCAATGTGATCAAAACTGGAAATGTCATATCTTATTCATTTCTTATACTAACTAAGTTTCAGAATATTAACTTATGTATTATATGTTTCGATCTATCTAAATTCTAGCGTTTGTCTTTTTCTAGAAACAACACTTCATTTTTAAAATTGCAATAAAATTTTTTTTCATCAATTAACTGGATAATGAGCAACAAATCTTGCTTTCTTCAACTGAAAAAGAGAACAACTGAATAAATTAATTACTTACCCCATATCCTGTTTTTCCATCTACCAAAAGATCATAAGCTTCTATAGTGCAATCATTTTTTAGAGCATATAATATCACACGATTTATATTAAAATGTGTATTTATTTGCAATTCATCCTTTTGAGAGAAGAAAAGAAATGCTATGGAAATAGAAAAACAAACAACTCTTTTTTACGATTGATTATTTACTTTGTTCAATGCATTGTTTCCTTCTTTAGCACCTCTGCTTGCCGTAAGTTTTATCGTTCGAAAGCCTAATGTTTTCATACTAAACCTAAATCGTACAAGAAAATATAATCATATTATAATAATTAGAGACATTAAGATAAGTCGATTTGACTAATCAAATGAATTTCTAATCAATGAAGTTTTCAAATTTGTCAACATGACAATCATAGCATTAATCACCACATAATTTATTTGTAAAACGAACATATCTTACTAAAATAATCTTTCAACTAGATAAAATTGTTGACTATACGATGATATTACAAAATGTACTCAAGATACGCGTGTAAAATATAATTATACATACGTTCCCGCAGTTCGTGTTGTCATACTCATTGTTGGACGAGGACATCGATCTTTTTTTGGTGTTGCAATATCATCGAGTATCTCCTTTAACATATTTAGATTATTTGTTTGTATAGCATATTGAACAGCTGAATATTCATTGTGAATTCCACGCATTAAATGAATCTATAATAATCAGAAGAAAAATGAAATAAATGAATAATGAAATCAAATAATAAAGAAAATTATCTTGTATTTTTTAATTACGTACAGAATAAACTCTATCAACATCATCGATCAATGTTTTTAACAATTTATGATCATTGAGTAAAACAGCACGTATAGCTAATTTTCCTTGAACGATAGTTGAAATATAGGGGACAGGTAAACTGTAAATAAAACATTGAATATATATTAATAATTAAAAAAGATATTAATTCACAAACCTATCTTCAAAAAATGGCTCTTTTCGATATGTTGTCACATTGACATTTTCTTTTAAAAATCGATTACTTTGAACACGAAACATTTTTGATTTCGGTGGCGTAGCAGGAACAGCTTAAAAAAAATAGTAAGAGAATATCAATAACAATCTGTACTCTCAAAAATCGACTATCTACTCTTCTTTGGTGATTTTTTAGTAATTGTCGATGTTGTATTTTCATCCGTCACTTCTGATATATCTTGTGTGCGACGACGTTTTCTTATACCTAAAATAAAAGTAATCTTAACGTTATCTATAAAAATAAAATAAAATACATGTACTCTCGACATAAATAAAAAAAAAATATGAAAATTTGACACAAATTATTTCTAAACCAAATTTTCACAAACTCATCTGCATGTATTGTCTTAATTTCTCGTTTGACAATACTGTGAACTGTAAAATTTTACATAACTTACGTCCTCCACCATCTGATGAGTGCACATTTGGATCTGTTTTCCTTGCACGTTTCTTTGGTTGTTTTGTTTTTTCTTCAGTCAATTTATTTTTTTGAGATGTTTTTGGTATCGTTACAGGTTCAGCAACATTCTTCACTTTATCAGATGTTTCTTTTCGTTTTTTTAATGGTGTTAGTAGGTTTTTCTTTGTTTTTGATTTAGGAAAAGCTTCATCATCGGTATCACTAGCTACATCCATAGATCCAACATCATCATTGTCATTGGTAAATATTTGTTTTAGTGTGTCTGGCTTTGGCATAGACGAAGAAGTGGACGCTTTTGGTGGTGATAACGTAGGGGCCATCAACTGTTCATCCATATTGAACGTGGGTTTGTTCAATTTTGACACAGACTTTTTACCAGGGATCAATACTGGTATTTTTCTCTCTTCATCAGAATTTGATGACCAATCGTCGTCTTGTTTATTATCGATTTTACTTGTTGATTTCATTTCATTATTTTCATCTTCACTATCTAATTGACTATCATCCGATGAAGATAATGGTTCACCATTAATTGATTTTTGCAGTAAACGTTTTGTTTCAGCAATATCTTCTTTTCTTAACGATATTGTACGATCATTGTGTCGTTTTACTTTAACAATACCCGTCAAAACTGTATGAGGATCGAGCCAATCGACAAAATCTAACTTAAATCGGGTATTCTCATTTATCGATTGGTTGTCCTGATTATCACCACCAACTGATGATAACCACAGGATCTTAATCTTTTTAGTATCACGATACACATTGTGTAATACTTGACAAACAAAAAATGAGTCTAAAACAAACAATAACAAAAATGATAGCAAATAAATATATAAAACGTTCTCCCGGCAGACTTTTCTTCATCCAGACATGGATTGAGGTGTTGTGTCAAGACCCTAGAGTAACTAAAGCAGACGTAAAATGGTATTCCATTTACCATCTGGACTACGACAAGTGACATAAGTTTTTGCACGATAAATAACGGGCTTCAATTTTTTTGGTTCATCAGTTGTCGAATTATGAGAATAATCATTTTTTACATCTGTTTGTGAATCGCTACTATCTTCGGCTTGAGCTAGAACTGATGCCGATGAGGTATTCGCATTATGACGATCATACTGAACAGTCTAGAAGAAAAAACAATGATTTTGTCATATAATTGCTCTCCATTAGTTTATGAATATTGACTCACTTGCCAGTATGATCCGTTTAAACCGGTATGTTTTTCTTCACGAGATCGTGATTCATTGTTTATTGAATTTCTTGATCGACGTTTTCGTGTCGAGTGTTCTTCCTTCTAAAATTATTATAATTATATTAAGCGTTTGATTTAATGACGAACAATCCGGTATGATGGTAAATTCATAGATCGAGCTGTACTACTACTCTTAGATTGATCATTATCCAAACTTTTAATTATTCCAGTGACAACAAATGTAAGTTGCATGCGAGTTCTATCGTAAAGAAAAATTCGCTTTTTGGTTATAGCAAAATCTCATACTTCTTTTGTTTTTTTAATTATTGTCAAAAAAATTTGAGATTTAGTTACTTTTTTTCTTTCGGATTGCTTTGATTTTGGCTTTTTTTGCTCATCGTCTGACGAATCATCTTGTACATCCTATACTAAGGAAAACAACGTGAAACTTTATACAGAACAGAATAAAAGCTGAAATTATCACCTCAGCGATTCTCAAACGTGACGGTTTTCCCGGTGTATGTTTTTCGGATGAATCTGAATCGGATGAATAAATCATCTGAAATCAAAATACGTACAAATTTTGAGATGGTTAGAATACTAAGCACATCGTTCTTCTCAGTGTTTCTAATAAGAGAATGTACTCGTTGAAACAGAGTGTGCAGTACGAAATTAAATTTACACGCTATTTTTCGTTGTGTGAGAAAAAACGGAGTATATCACTGCATACTCTGAATTTTTAATTTGCACTTTTTTTTCTTTGCAGGTCTTTGCCAGTTTATGTAGAGAATACAGCGTTGTTTTTCGTGCGTACGATTTGTGGCCTATCGCTAACGACCAGTGGTTCAGTTCAACAGATATACTATACACTGTAAAATCGGTCACCCACTTATACGGGTGAATGTTACGCACCTATGTGGGTCATAAAATATCCCGCATAAGTGGGTGACGTAACGGTACCAATCATTACGCCGTCACACAGACGGATAACAGTTTTCACCCAGTTAAGTGGGTGACAGGTTTTTCATTGGGTGATTTTGACTGTCACCCGACAAACTGCTAAATATATCAGTCAACATAGACAGATGTCTTCTATGGTGTTATCTGAAGAAAAAATCATAAAATTTGGCAAAGTTTAAGATTTTCTACTAAAATTAAAATATACTCTAAAAATTTCTGAAAATAAGCGGGATGGCAAAAAGAATAGATCCAGAAGCACACAGCATCCGAAGACGTCCAAAAGTTTCAAAGTTGAAACACTGTATTTTCGAAGCTGAAGTTCTCAGACACCTTTATCAGAATGTGGATCGACGATGAACTATCGGTCAGAATAATCTTAGATGCTATATATAACTTGTGATTATTTCTAAACAAGTAACCACGTGCATTTGTGTTAAATACATCAGTGAAGAGAAAACCCGTATGGTTGAAGTATGTACAAAAAACTTTTCCCCTTTCGATAACGTAGATTAAAACGACTAACAGTAAATATACACCGGACTACCCGGTTTCGGCAGCTTAATGCCTCGTTTTTATCAGAAAATCCACCAGGGCTTTGTAAAAAAATTGCCAGAATTTTTGGCGCTTATAGGTAAGCGAAATAAGTAGTCTGTTATTCGCGTCCGCTTTGCCTTTGCATTATTGTGATGATCAGTCAAGAAAAGACAAACGGCTGTTTCGGGTTTTTACTAACAGTTTATTGCGCTTCTTTCGAATAAAAATTATATTTTCTTTTATTTGAAGAAATATGAATCTGTTCATTGAAAAGAAATAATAAAGAAAGGCAAAAAAAATGTACGCCTAGGCACATCGATGCAGACACACTCAGTAAGAGTAACTAACAACGAAAAGAACGCAAAATAAAAAATTTCTTAGGTATATAGATATTTCTTAAGTTGTCGACAAACTGCTCTACAGCAACCGAATATTAAAAGCAAAGTATTAAAACAGCCATAATATATAAACTATAATAAGACAAATTTGCGTCGCCCAGCTACATCGAGCCTGTCACTCACTGCAACCACTAAAATGGGTGACATCTTTCAAAATAAGAAAAGTCACCCATCTATCTAGATGACTTATTTGCATGTGACACGTGACCCACTTATATTAAGTAGAACACCTATTTCCAGGGCCCTTATAATGTCATTATAATGTCATTGACAAGCACGATCTTAACAGATGAGTAGTGGATAATTCAACCACGAATAGAAAAAGACAGAACGAACGAATAATACCTCAGCTTAACCTTATCATATCTATCTTATCCAAATTTTTTTCTCCCCATCTCAATCCAACAATTTTTGTACTTTAGCGTTGAGACTTTCTAATTCTGATACACTTTGTTTTGAAAAACAGAGTGTAGGCGTACACTTTCGGCTCCAAAACATATACACATAACGAGGATAAATAAGATCTCTTCTTTGCCGAATGTCTCCTAATGTTTACATTCGGATATGGATATGTGACATACAGAAAAAGAAGACTTGCACGCTAGAATTCTACTAATTATTGGGTTTAGCAGAATAAATAAAACAAAGTATAATAATGAAAATGTAATACAGCATAATAGTACCAGATTATGTTTCATTTCTTGTTTCTTGCTTATCTGTTTTTACAACTTGTTTTGCAAGAGCGGAAATCAAATCGTAGAAGAGAGTTTCTATAATTGGCTGGTATTAAGTTAATATTTTTCGGTAACTGTGAAGTATATAATTCAAATTCCAATAGTTTCTCCAGTTATATATGAAACTGCATATATAATCATTGATTTCTGTTGATTGAAAAATAACAAATGTGCATCCGTTTCTCACTTGTCCTGACATCTGTCGCAAAATTGCGCTATAGTCGCTTATCCAACAGAGATGATTTGCTATTGTGTGCTACCATCAACTCAATCGTACATACGCGAAACTTAAGCTTAAAAATTGGTTTGGATGATGCTGATAGATAAAGTAGAGCATTTTTAAAACTTTTGAAGCAAACAAATCATTCTGAGTCTACTTTTTGCATGCTTGTCTGCTTATTTATCGTATGTACAGTCATTCCGCATTTCAATCAGCCTAGATGTAAATCAAATTGAGATGCTTACACGTCGGGGATCTCAAATTATTTTTTTCGAACACACAGTGGGCAATCACATGGAAGTTAGGTGAACAAACGAAAGTGAGATTTTTCGAAATTCAAACAGTGATATGTGTGCACTATTCAATAGACTTAAGAGGGCGGAGAAAACTTAGTCACAATTTTTAGCCATTTTTGAGGACTTTAAGCAATAACTGCTTCCGTTCTTGAGAGCAACGATATTGAAAACTGAAACCTATATCTTCTGGAAGCTGAAGCTTTGGGCTATTCACTCATAAATTGTTTTTTCAATTAGGTCTTTTTTTGAGCGGTAAAAATAGTTTTTTTGTAACGCTAGATGTATTTCCAATGGCAGACATCAGTAAAGTGCGCGCGCTGGCTATAGCTGAGGAGTAAAATTAATGAAACTTTAAGTGAAGCATCTTTAATACACGGTGCATCGACCTATATACGCACAAAGATGCACTAATCTCTCTCCGATGAATTATGACTCTCCCAAAGGAAATGGTTTTCCAGAGGTTTTTGACGTTATTTTTCATTACCTAAGCGTCTTGCTAAAAAAATAAGTATATATTCGAAATCAGCGTGAAAAACTGCATCTTTTTAAAAAATTCTATAGCTTTTGAATTTTCGAAAATTTTTCATTTACGCAAAATTTAACTTTTTCAGCTTTTGGTCCGCAATGGCGTTAAACTAGGATAATGTTGTGACGTAAGGTTTTAGGTTATGATTTGGGAATTGGTGCGGATGTTAGGATTGATGTATGGTACTTTGAGGAAATTTTGTTTGAAAGATCATGCAGCAGCAGCTTTCGGACACTTCTGAAACCGTAGGAAATTATGGCTAGCAGAGCGCTAGGAGACTTAGATGGTAGAGACTATGTCAGCCAGGCCTCTGGAACTTGCGTAAATCCCCCCTGATCCTATCATCTAAGTTATCTGGAGGTCATGTAATTTCTCAGGGATGGAGCGGCTGAGATCCCTTGGCACAGTTGAGTGGGCAGTGGAGGCTATCGGAGGGACAACCGATTTAACAAGGTAAGTTGTCTGATCGGTCTCTGCCCAATGTAATGACCTTTACCGCTTGATAAAAGCAATGGCAGGAATAAATGAGTTTTCTCAAATGGCTGGAATCGAAAGACTTGAAACAACGTCCTAAGCCACCCAAAAGAAAAGTAAAAATTTCGAAGAACTTGGAGATCGGCAAAAGAAGAACAGATTACTAGCTTTAAACGATCAATTTGATGAGTTTGCAGCTGCAAACGACATATCTGTTAATCACGTGATCGGTTTTCTTTTACGCCAACGTAATTATCAAAACAATAAAAAACTTGCGGCTCTTGGTACACAATTATATGAAATTGGTGACATTGATCATTCTATGAGTGAACTTAGTTTAGATGAAACTATTGCTTTTAAAAGTCATCTTGACATCTCCAGAAATCAACTGGACTATTGTACAACTTTTCTGAGTCCATTTGTACGTATTCCAAACAGAGAATACCTCAGAAATTATGCAAAAAATCTCTTACCGGAACTAGGTGTTTTCAAGATGACATCTGAACATCGAAAGACGAGTGTTCTCGTTACTTCCCGAGAAGCGGTAATTAATCTAACTGTTCAAAGAATAATAGAAATGTTACATAAACAGAATAAAGTTGTGCCAACATCTTTAGTTTACCGTGAAAAATGTGATCACGATGGTGCAGGTAATATGCCAATTTACAAATCACCGAATTCGCCAATGGAAAATACCAATATTTTCTCTGTGATGTTCGTATCTTTGTCTTTGCGGACTGATTCGGGTGAAGTTTTGTGGAACAACGAAACACCCAATAGTTCACATTGATGTAGGCCACTTGCAATAGTTGCAGAGAAGGAATCTACGAAATTATTACAATTTATTAACGGCATTTTTTAGCCAGTCGAAAAATCTTTACGTGAAAATGGTACGTCTTTCGAATATAAAAGTGTTACTTATAATGTTACGGTAGTAATTGAAAACAGTATGAAAAACTTGAAAGTGCGAACGATGGAATCAGGATTAGATGGAGCAGAGATTGTTTATTATGTACTTCTAGACGTGCTGATTGGAAAGATATGAGTAAAATAGAAGATCCTGATTGTTTTGCAATTAATCGTACAGTGGAAAAAACGCTTGATACTTACAAAACGTTGTTACGAGCCGATGGTGAGTTGGAAAAAACTACGGGAGATTACAATGTGAGACAAGGTGTCACGAGTAAACCTATCATCACGACTGATAATCATGACATTACAGTGCTGCATCAGTATATAAATGGTTGCAGCTGGTTTCTAAAATTCATCTATCATTTGCGTGCAGCTGTATTTCACTGGAGTGAAAAAGGTGATATAAAAGATCAGATAGAACTAGTCCGCGAGTTGGTGTTGAATGAAACAGAGAAAAAGATAGGTCTTCGTTTAGATAAATGTGAAATGACAGATAATACCACCATTTCAACAATCGGAAATCAAGGCAGACGTTTCTTTTCATTTGAACTTCGGAAAGATATTATCGAAACAGTTCCGAAGAATTATCAACCTGCCTTCAAAAAACTTTTACAGAACTATTCAGTTATTCTGAGGATTGTATCCTCAACTGAGTCTGTAAATGTGCAGAAATTTAGACAACTAACTGTCGATTTCGCTCTTTTAATAGCCAGAGATTTTCCATGGGTGGAATATTGTATGGACGACACACAGCCTAATATTTCATTCACCTGAACTACTATATAAAAATAATAGCAAAGGATTGGGAGAAATTTCGGAAGAAGCATTAGAATCAACTAATAAAGATGTACGGAACTTTCGTGAATTTCTGTCGAGGAAGTGCGGCTATATTGAAACAATTACTGACGTATTTAATCGACTATTCCTTCGTAGCGACCCGGTAGTTAATTACACAGTACATGAATCATGAGCCAGACGGAAAAGAAAGAAAAATGTTATTTTTTCGTGTCAAAATGAAGATGATGCTCTGTTCGAAAGCCTTATTGAGAAAGGTTAATTGCATTTTTTCATCATTTCGAATTTGACATTATACTTCGTAATTAGTAACATCGGCTAACTGAAACAGGTAAGTAGCGGTAGGCACTAGTAATAGTGACATTAACACAGTGATTAATTTTAGTATCTTTTTAGTTTCGCGCTCGTATGACAGTGACCGTTTTGCATGCTGTGATTATTTTAGTCTCTTTTAGTTTTTTAACAACAGATGGATTGTATGTGCATCTGTTGATTTTAGTAACGTTAGTTCTTTACTTTTCACAGTTTTCTATCTATAACATCCATCAAATAAGTTTCCGGGTAGAGATCGCGCGAAAAGCCTATTTAGGCGTATGTCGTGGAAACTGTACGCCTTACCATCAGGGTTCACACTTCTTGCATAGGCCTATATAGGTTTTCCCATGAACTTGAAAGAAGGTTATTTGAAGGGTGCAAAAGTATCCGGACAAATCTCTTTAATCACTAAATCACTTAGTGCAGTGAACCACCCAAGCAAAAGTTTCGGCCAAGTGTTTGCAAAAAACTTGTTAACAGAAAGAGCAAAACTGGGCTGAAAACCTCTTCTTGAAACAGTATCCGCTCTAACGCGTTCATAATGATGGAAGATTGGCTCTGTATTGACTCGACCATCAATAACTATGCTGGTCAACGGGTGGTGGTGGGCACTGACCATAGTAGACTTTAATTTAACTGATTAACTTACATTAATCAGTTCTTTAACCCTTTTTTGGTCTATTTTCGCGCAAAAAGGGTTTTCCAGAGATGTGGGAAAAAAACCCTCTCTGATAAATTTCTAAGCATTTGTTAATAGTCGAATTGGAATGAGCATAGTCGAAACCTATAAAGTTGAACAATTGTGCAAGTTTTAGCGCTTTGTAGTCCCCCAAAACCCTTAATGATCCGAAAAGTCATCCATTGGAAAGAGCATACTCGAAAACCTATAAAACTGATCAACTTTGCCTTTTTCAGCGATTTTTGGGACCGAAAACAGGAAAAGTTTTCTAGAAAACCCCGTTCAAAAACTTCTATAATTCCGAAAAGGTTTTCATTGGAAAGAGCATACTCGAAATCCTATAAACCCTTTGATTTGAGACGATTAAGTGCATTTTTCACTAAATTTCCATGTGCCTATTTAAAATTGCCCACTATGGGACAGAAAGTTCCGCATGGGGACGCTTATTTCAACGAAATAATGTCATTGCAATCTAAAATACCCAAGGGACTCAACTAAAACTCATATATTTGCAAAAAACTAATAGTTTATTTCACTTTTCTACTAGCGAGAATGGTCTCGACTGTTCATTTTAATAAAAAAACAAAAGTTACAGAAAACTGTGCATTACAACTAAGCTAGTTATTGACAGGTATAAAGTTTTTTTGAAGATGTGAATATTTTCGAATCGTATTTTCATAGTGTTTTCAAGTTGAATTCCCACTAGGCTCCTCCACCCTATTACAACCCTTTCATTCCTGGATTTTTGCTTCTGATCTAATTGATAGGTCTTTGCAGCTCTAAGATTTATTACTAGATCTTCAACTCAATTTACTAACGGATGCCTGATATTTAAAGGTTGCAAATCTGTTACGTAATCTTAGGCGTATGTTACAAATCTGGTATCGTCATACTGGTCGTAATTACAAGTTATATGAAGGTTGCGAACCCCAGTATGTAAGTGTAAGAAACTGTTTTGAAGTAAGTTAAGCTAGAAGACAAAATTTACTGGGACATTTTTTCTGACGAATATATTCAGCTCGCGTTTTCAACATATATATTCTTTTCAGTTTTTGTAACATGCAACACTATTTCTTGTTGTTTTATATACGCTTTTTTAATTTATTTTCTGTATTATGGTACCTGAAACTGAATAAACAAAATATACCATACAATGATTTGTAATCGGGAAGAAGCAAGCGACAGGATAAAATAAAATGTTACTTGGCTCAATAGTTATTGGCGTTTTTGTGGTAAACATTCGAATTATTAGCTATCATAGGTCTTGTATCACTTTTGTGAAGTACAGTATAAATATAACAGACTGGAAGCAGGACTGTATCTGAATCCATCTGCGATTATGCAAAATATAAGAATCCAACAAAAAAACAAAAAATACAGTTTAATAATTTTGCAGTTCGCATAATAGGGTTCTTCAACAGTTCATGATCCTTAACAAAAAATTCTTATAAACTTGTTTTCTTCATTAACAAAATCTACAATAAAACTTGCATAAAAAATATATAATATAGAAAAATAATAATGAATATCTCGGATTTTTTATCTGACTTTAAATATCTAATATAAGCTTTACAATAGTTAATCTTGACTACCGTCGACCTCATTATCAGCAAATAGATCATCAAATGTATTTTCATCAAAATCAAATTTTGGTAATGACACATGATTTTCACTACATTCACTACTATGTGACTTCTTACTCGCTAAATCCATCACATGAATAGCATCATGAAATTTTCGTTTATTTGAAGTTTGCTGTTGTATTAGTTGTTGTTGTTGTTGTTGTTGATTTATCAAACTATCATCGTCATTATTTTCATCCGATTTTATTTCGTTTGTATCAACAAATAAAGACCAACTAGTACTTTGCACATCTGATTCTTCAGTAAACAATGTAGAGGATCTTAAAAAGATACATATGTATTGTTAAATCGGAAACTTTTGAAGAGTGAAGACTAGAGTTCGGAACCATTTGCCTCATATTTAACAATCTTATCGATTTTTCTTCCATAAAGAATAAAATAGAACACTCAAACGACTGAATTTATCTTTTTAACTAATTTTTCGCTTCGTAGCAGTAGATACCACTGATAATTCGGCGGAATTTTGTGAAAAAGGATTGAGATTGACATCAATTACTCATTCAACGATACGATGACAAATACAATTTGTCGTTCATTAATTCAACACGCGTCTCTTAGCTAGAGTAACCAACAAGGATAAAACCAGAGCTGCAGAATCTGTGTGTTTGCTCTGACGATCGACGGAGGGAAAACTTATTGATTCGGGAAAATTTTTTGAAAACTCGAAGAAAATTTCAAATAATTTGGGAAAAGAAATTTTGTTCGTGGATTATGTCGACGAGTTTTTGAAAAACTTTTTCCGTTGAGGGAAATTTTCCAATCACACGGGTAGATTCTGCACCTCTGAATATAACACTTACTTTTGTGTTTGTTGATTGCTTGACAGTTCTGTTTCAGAATAATTTCCTGCTAATAATTTAAGCATATCTTGTGTCGATCGTTTTACAAATGTTTCTATTTGTTGATTTTTATTAATTAGTGTATCATATTTAGACTGAACAGGTGGTATTGCAAATGTTGAAAACAGTGGTTTCTGTTCTTGAACATGTTGTTGTTTATGATACGGGTTTGATTTTATCGCACCAGTAAGTCCCCATTCAAATGGTTTATCCAACGGTGAAGTCTCATTTATGTAAGATGCTGTTGATAAAACAGATCGTGGTGTCGATATTTGTCGTGGTGGTACAAAAACCTGATAGAGTAAAAAATACAACATTTAACAATAGTTTAAGAGGATTGTTTTATACATACATTTTGTTTATCTTTGTTTTTCATTGTTGGATCATTAACGAATTTTGGAATCAGAATTTGTGTATTATCATCTTCTTCAATTGTTACTAAATATCGATCAGTTTCTAATTCAAAACCAGGTTTGAGCTAGAAAACAACACAATCAACTTTTCTTCCAAAATGATAAAAGAGAATATTTACATCTTCGAGTTTTGAGAAGAATACAACATCTATTTGTCTCTTGTTTGCACTAAATAAGTCAGCCTAAATGAAAAGATTGATGCGTTAGCTAATTGTACAAAATTCTTAACTTACGTACAGAATTTGTTATACCACGGCAAATTAAATGTCCATCCTGCCACACTTTAGTCTTTTTTAGTTTCTGATCTGTATATAAGACCTAACAAAAAAGATATTAACACCTTTTATGTAAGGTCTAAATCACAAAAACGAAAATCAAATATACTAACTGGGAAGCTATTAGGCATTATTTGCGTATGTCTTGTTGAGTAAAAAATATCTAAAGTAATACAATCATAACTATTTAAGTGAAACATTTCGAATAGTTCATCGTCACAATAAATATAATATGTGTTGTATCAAAAAAAGAACAGATATGTTTCCTCATATAAAACTAAAGCAAAAATTTATGAAATTTTTCTATCAACTATGCTTTCTATCAATACTATGATTTAAACACCTTAAAATAAATTTAAGATTTACTGGGCTAATAATATAAGCCGTAACTCTATCTCTAGACATTCAATATTACTGATGAAGTGTTTAGCATTAAACGCCCCCATTTGACTTCAATCATTTGTATGTCGATCGATAGAGGATAGTGACCTAGTAAAAATCATAAAAGGATTTCGGCTCTGGTTGCTTCTTTCAAAAGTTATAGAACTTTTTCGCTTTTTACCTAGTGAAACGGGGGAAAATTAAAAATTTTATAACTCTTTCAAGAAAAGGAATTAAGAGTTCAA
>CAJNOQ010000417.1:0-51549 GCA_905250885.1 Didymodactylos carnosus | reverse complement strand
TGCGCAAAACCTCGCTAAAAATCACTTATTCAACAAAAAAAGGTATAGGTAAAAATTCAGCAACGAAATGTTTCCAAAGTAATGATTTTTTAGATGAAATCCGAGCGAAAAAGAGTCTTTGAAAAAAGTCATTTCTTTAGCGACACTGGTATTTCCTACTTTTCAGGTAAAAAAC
Organism: Didymodactylos carnosus; assembly: GCA_905250885.1. Lineage (NCBI taxonomy): Eukaryota > Metazoa > Rotifera > Eurotatoria > Philodinida > Philodinidae > Didymodactylos > Didymodactylos carnosus. Next base: position 51,374 of record CAJNOQ010000417.1, on the reverse strand, counting down.
TAGCCATTTTTATAATTTATTGTAAGTTACATAGTCTAATAGAGCGCGAAATTCTGCATTTTTTGGTCTATAAATTAATGATTTGAACTTTAAATTTTATACTGGAATAGACAAAAAGTTTTTTTAGTGCTAGAAACTTCTATGAACATGAAAGTTTATCTATTAAAGTTATTAGCAATTGAAATCAATTAACTTCAAGTAAACTATTTTGTAAACTATGAAATTCTGCATCATTTGGCGCTAATAAAATTATTTTATACTAATTATAAACAATTAAAAAAATACGAGCAGTTTGTACTAAAAAAGCTTTTCGACTATTTCGGTATAAAATTTAAAGTTCAAATCATTAACTTATAGATCTAAAAATGTAGAATTTCGCGCTCTATTAGACTGTGCAACATACAAAATAAAATGGCTACTTTTTTACCTGAAAGGTAGGAAATACTAGATGTCGCTAAGCTGGGCGCAAAAATAAGAGAAAAAGACTTTTTCAAAGACTCTTTCTCGCTCTGATTTCATCTAAAAAATCATTACTTTGGAAACATTTCGTTGCTGAATTTTTACCTATACCTTTTTTTGTTGAATAAGTGATTTTTAGCGAGGTTTTGCGCAATAAATCGATCTTTTGAAAGTACAGTTAAACAAATTTGGAGCTTTTCTTGTTAGAGTTACTGTGCCCAACATCAGAGATGAATCTTAAAAATGAATATACAATCTTGTAAAGAATTAAATTCTCTACTGTTTGCCATATAAAGGAAATTTCTTTATAAATAAGAAGTGATAGAAAAGAGTCTTAACATTTAGTCTGTTATTAGTGTTAGAACATGCATTTACACCAGTTAGCCAGTGGAGACATTATAGAAGTAGGAATTTTTAAAAAAGGTCCCGATTTGAACCGTAAAATTTTTAAGAGTAGTCGGACTCGATTAAGATGTCAGAACCTCCGATTAAAACTTAACAAAAAGATGCATGACACAAGTTCGATTTTCTTTCCCTTTATTCAATTGATCGAGCGGTTAAGTTTCGTGTAACAACGTTGATTAAACTGAGGAATATTTTAAACTTAGCATTGATTAAAAAGCCGGTAATAATCACACATAAACATGTCATGCCCTTTGAACAATACACAAAGACTGCAAAAGAATGAACGCAGGATATTATACACCGTTCAATCACATTTCTCTAATAAAGTTAACAAAGAAAATTCTGTTGTGATGAATTTTATAGTACTGTTTGCAAACCGACTTTCACTAAGGGTACTCCTTCCCTCATTTTTGGCGTTCGGGGAAAATTTTACTACTTCTCCAGGTTCATTAGCAATCTTTAGAACCTATGGAAAACTTGTTTTTGCGTATTTTCTGGAACCATTGCGAGCTATGTCTGTTCAACAGTTTTACAGAGATCTCTTTTTTTAATCTTGTCGCTTGTGCCCCTCACAAAATTTCAACCGATTAGACTAAAAATGTTATCACTCATGGCTTGTTGGGTATTTAAGAGTTAAAAATTTTGTTTGAAATTTAGTACTTTGTTATAGCGAAAATACTCAAAAACCTATTTAAAACCTTGGTTTTGGCAAACTTTAAAAAATTCGTTTCTCTCCAGTAGAAGGTAGTAGAGAGCTAGGAGTAATCTTATTTTGTAGAGGATATGCCACTCTATCATGCAGCAACAAGAATATTCGATCTTGATAGCTATAAATCCTGATAGTAGACACCGTGGGCTGTCTGATGATGTATTTAGCTCAATATTGACTTTTTATAAAAATTTGTGTTTCTGACGGGGACTTAACGATTGTAACGAACAAGTAACTTGTCTTATCTTTCTCTTATCACAGTGCCAAAACTTTGGAGATCAATAACACAGAGTTTGAGTCTTAATATAAAAAACCCACAGAGAGTATAGAAATTCTAAATCTTCTCATAGTAATAACGTCTCAACATGTGAGGACAAAAATATCTAGCGCCAAACTCTAAGATTAATCTTTTACTTGATAGTGTTTCAAATTTCAATAATATTTTTCTTTAAAATATTGACTTTGACGTATGCTAAAACGAGCACATGTCACAGAAACCATCATTAAAAGCCTGCAAAAAGTTCTTAATTTATACACACATGAACAACATTATTATCCATGATAAACGCGAGATGCCGTAATAAAACCGACTTTGTTTATTTCCAACACTTCTGCTACAAGCATATCGGGTTCATTTGACACATGACGTGTATATTCCATAAATATACGTTTATCGTTAGGTGTAAGTGATGTACATTCATATTGCAGTGAAGGTAATCGATCGAAAGCATCTTTCCACCAAGTGCGCAATGCAGTTTTTCCTTGTATCAAACCATGTGTTTCAGGCTGACGTATTTTTAGCTTCGGACTATAATGTTTAGCATCTTCATCGTAGAGCGACAATAGTTTCTCTAGATCATGACTATTAAATGCTTCAAACCAACGGTGAGCAATATCTGTATTTGCTTGCGAAGTCATTTCTCTAGAATGCTAAATATTGCACATAAATCATAAGTCTCTCATGCGAGTCAACCAAGCATGACGAAATGTTCATTTTCTCTTTGACAGTATATCCGTATAGACTATAATCACAAAAAATAAAACGCGGTATATTGTAAGAGGGAAATCTTTTATGTTGATATAATACACCAGATGGAGTCGGGAGACATATTTTGGTCAACGTTTCTACCTTTACTTAATTAAATAATGCATACTCTTTAAATTGTACTTATTTTCAAGAGATTTTTCAAAGGTAACCCAGACAAAGGTCATGCCTACACTTTTTTCAAATTGAGTTTGACTCGAGAATTCCATTTTAATGCTAATAAACAGAAAATTTTATATACATTTATTCATATATTCAAATCAATTTGCCGTTTTTTAAAGCGTTAAAATCACTGCAATGAACAAAAGTATATCAGCTGCTCACTACTCTGATATGTGATTTCTAGCTAATGGATCGTTTTATTTGGCAATTCAAGCACGTTATTAATACTAAAAATTTTGATTTTTAATCACAGAGTCTAACAGCTAAGTTCTATCGTCATAGTTATCATATACAAAATATGTCGTTTTACCAGTTTTTGACATGTTTTCTCTTCAGTTAAAGTATTATTAATGCTATCAAAACGAGTGTATGCATGGAAAGAACGACATCTTTTAAAGTTTGAAATTCTGTATCTATTGATACGTATAAGAAGCAATTTAGAAACAAATGTGAATCCAGAATTTTTGGTTGACTCAAACGATTTCTGAGAATACTTTGCCAGGAAAAAAAGAAAATTTTGGTCTGAAAGTACGTGCGACTTCAGTTACCCTAGATTTGCTACATACATTTGCCTTAGAATGTATTTGTATAAAACTGTCATGTATAGTGTTAATACATCAGAATAATTATCATTTGACAAAAATACTTTTCTTCTATATCCTATTTTTCATTATCGTCGTGCTCAAATGCAACATCGTCAACAATTTAAAATAATTGAATCTCACTTGTAGTACCTTTTTAAGCCAACTAGTGGAATAACAAAAATTAAACTGTCAGTACATTTCAAGATAATTTCAACAGAAAAATCAACGTATATAAAAATGTAAATTCAGAGAAAGAAAAAGATACGGTTGAATGTGAGAATGCGATAACTTATTAAATACTTGTAATGTTTAACAATGCATCTCTTTTAACAAAAGACTTTAGTCAGTACCAATATTACCCAAATGATCATCGGAATTATTTAGTAATTTCAACGTAGAAAAAGCAGCGTAAAAGATTTCTGTTTTACATGTTTAGTTTTATTGTTAAACTTGCGATGAAATGAGACAATCGTATCCCCATGATCGTATTGAATTGAGCACTGACGACAATTTAGAATAGGAATGTCTTACTTTGACCAGTATCTGATTTAGATCACTTTTTGAAACGACTACAATTTGATTAATAAATTTCAAGATCGATGGTATGAAATAAAGTATGAAAAGGTATGAGTCGTTTAAAGAAAGCTAAAAGAGGCAGCTAAATGCGAGATTACGACAGCTTACGCATCATCTTGACCATATGTTCAATGAAAGAATAAATGGAGAGCACAATTGGATGGAACTATTATTCAAATTGATTTGGGTATTCGACCAAGATAGAAGCACATGCTACTCATCATTACAAAAAAGAGAAAAAAAGAGTGAAGATTATACAACGATACAATAGAAAAAATAACCTGTGAAACTACACTTTATATGATAACAATCTGAACGAAGTAACGACTATGTTCTCTCGCTTTCTTTGAAAAAATAATTAAAACACTATGAATATGAACGTGAAAGAATTTGAAATGCATAACCAGTTGGAAGAAAACATTCTCTCTAAAATATGATATACTTTCTAGTTTACTAGTACATCAATAAAATAGCTCAAATTTTGTTAAAATTTCAAAAATGTGACACTTTTTTCACGTTTATTTCTGTAGTATTTTCGATTATTTTTCAGAGGGCACAAAACTGACATTTGAATCTATTTTTTTAAAATAACATTACATTTCAGCAAGCAATTTTTTTTCAACGATAAATATTTTTAGTATCATATGAGCTAGAAGCACTTGCTTAAAAAAAACTTTCATTGAAAAATATTATTATTCTGAGAAAAGCGAGAAAAAAATAACATCAATACGTAAAAAAATATATTTAATCGAGCCAATAACGAATTACTCTCAAGAACATAAAAGTTCATATTCTAATATTTTCTAGGCTTTGAGTCGAATTCAGTAGAAAAAAATCTAGTCTTCTCTTCATAAAACTTGAGCATGAGAGGTCTACTAAGGATAAGTATAGCAAACATTCTATATAAAACTGTTCAGAAAAAAACATACGGCAACGTTTACTATATATGGGATGATCTAAACTCAATTATTAGGAGAAAGATAGGTTTCTTGATAGCCTATTGGCTAGTATGCACAAGAGAAATGTCTGTTCTTTTATTTTTTCGAAACCCATTGATCAAGCGGCATATGTCTCATTGTATCTATTGTATTTAATATTGAACTATATTTTTCTCTCGTTGCTGTTGCTAAGGTAGATGGTAGCGGAGAATATTTTGTGAATGCAGATACTATTGTTGGTGCTGGATATTTTAGAGAAGCTATTTGAGTTAGTTGAGGATATTCTGAAGGAGTGTCATTTCGTGCTATTGGAGATTGCGTCGTTTTTTCAACGGTTGTTAAATATTCATTATGTAATTTTTTAACACGTTCGGTACATTGTTGAAGATGTTCATCTAAATCGACGGTTGTTGATAACTTTTGTGTATCGGTTGATAACCATGGACGAAATAAATTTTGATGTTGTTCTTTTTGTTTATTTCCATTAATCCAATGATCTTTTGAATAAATGTTCGTAGATGTTAATATTGTAGAAGGTTTAGATGTTGAACATACTTGACTACCATTGTTAGAACATAACCATTTTCGACTACAAGTAACAGAAAGACAACTAGACTAACCTTATGGAAAAAAAACGACTATACGTGATCGTGGTAGACGAACTCAATTCAAGAGTGTGTGTGATTAAATCTGTAAGTTATTTTAACAAATTATAGTATATAGGGCGGACTAACTACGTCCCCCCCCCTCAGAAATTATCTCCGACAATTCGATCTTGATCAAACTTTCCATAAATGGTAAGTTTAATGAGTTACGGGAATGCAAAAAATGTTTTTGTCTCCAAGTCTTACGGTTTAGAAGTTTTCGAGAGATCAAGGTCCAGAAAGGTCCCTGAAGTTTTTCCTAAGATTTTTCAATATACTTCAAATTGGAGAGTTCGGGTTTGTTTTGTTTTAAACTAGGTACCTAACTACATGGACTGACCGGCGCCGATTTTTCAATTCAGTCTTTGTTGATTTTCCAGGCAACCAACTACATGCAAAACCCGAAAAATCCTTAATTTGACAAAAAAGACCTAATTCAAAAATCGATGCCGGTCAGCCCATGTAGTTTCTTTTGCTCTTTTAAACAAAAGAAAAATAAACTCTTTAAGACAAACCACTATTAAAAATCTTGGGAAATAATACTTCAGGTGTAACTTTTATATAGAGAAAACGCTGTATAAAATACTCAATTTTAGGATTTGTAGGAAATGCCTATAACTTTTTGATGAAAAGTCTTATTTTGACCAGAAAAGTTTGCTCCACAAATCTGTGTGTTCAAAAAAATTTTAATTGCATAAGTATCCAGGAAAAAACTATTATTTGAAGACCCGGTTTTTCGAGGCTCCTATAAAACCTGATAAAAATCTGCCCAAAACCACTTTTGTAAAGCGATACAGATTCTGAAAGTAGACACTTCAGGCTATCTTTCCATGTGGGTATCTCAACACCGATTTTTGACCGAAAATCACCATTTCTGAGGGTCCCTTAATTTTTCTACTTTTTTCTCAAGAGAATAACAAATTTCGTTGATCTATATAAATTGTTTAATACTTCGTAAATAACCTCGAACGATAATTTAAAAATAAGAGAAATGATTAGCCAGAGACAAAGGTATCAGCATATAGAACTATACACTAACATCGATTTTGCCGCAAGATAATAAGGTAGTAGGGAGTTGTTTGTAACGCTAGTTACTCTTTCTGGTTTTCATCAGTTCAATCTGTTCATTCTCTCATCCTTCTATGATCCATTCTTGGTAACTGTAATAAATAGGCTTATCTAGAGGAATATCTTTCTTAGTCGAATATTTTTCTCTCGTAAGATCATAAAAAAAAGAAAATAATTTTGTTACACAAGACATTTTCAAGGTCTGAAAAGTTTGAAGTTTGGTTAAAAGACGAAAGATGGTAAGAGTATGAATACAGTTGTATACAAAAAATCTTGTTAAGAAGGTTCGTAAGATCAATATCATCAATATATCTTAAGGGAAAATTGTTGCTGAAGATCGACAGCAAAATTGATAGTATAGTATAGTTCAATATTCTCACACTCCTTGCCGACCAAACTGAAGTAAATGGTGTTAAACCGATAACCCAGATATATACGTGAATTTTGTGTGATTCACATGTGTTTCACCTACACCAAACGGCCTGTCCAAGCGTACCAGCCAAAAAAATGTAAGTCCGTAACATTTTATGAAATTCATAGCTCTTCAGCCGAGCAATGTACAGAGTTAAAGAATATCTTATTTTGAAGCGTGAAGATTTTTCTTTCAAATGGTAATTAGGGAAAGTCTAGCTCTAACCTCCTAAACACCTGCCCATAATTCATGCCAATAAAGTCCTTTTGTACGAAAGTGGCGTATTATGTCACTTAAACTAGTCGGCTACTAGATTTTGCTTAATTACTTTCTGGAAGAAAAATCTTTAAGTTACAAAATGAGACGTTCTCCAACTCTGTACGTTGCTCGGCTGAAGAGCTATGAATTTCACAAACTATTGCGGACTTTTACGTGCACGAGCCCTAAATAAGTTTCTGTATGATGGATGCCATGTAATATTCACGGCAATTTAACTAAAATCTATTTACATACCGCTCGCATTCAGGTATTAAATTAATATCATTATTCAACAATTCAAATTTTTCATTTTTAATCCATTTTAACTGTTGTGGTGCTTCCTTTGACGTATTATAACTGATTATTCTTAAATTTTTTAATTCTTTCTCAATTGTAGTCGTTGTTTCTGTTTTTGTACGAGATAAAAATGCAGTTAGAGGTAAAGCTAATAAATATTTAACACCATGAAAACTTTCTTGATGACAAATATTATTCTTAGTTATTGGTAATAAATTATTCAGAGATTTTTTAACCCAGACAGTCATTGGTTTAGAACGAATTAATTCGATACCAGATTGTTGGTGAAGTTTTGACGAATTAGTATTTTTACCTAAAATCAAACAATAACTATATAAAACGCTTCAACTCTATGAAAATGAGTAAATTTTCTCTTAACTAGCCCATACACAATACCCAAGATAATAATAGATGACATGATGCTTTAATATTGTATAGACATGTTAAAATCCCGAACCTATTATGTCGATTAGAACCGACATTGAACTATTGGTAGTAGTAGAAAAAATTTTCTAAATAAAACTTACATTTTTCTTTATTCTCTATGTCTGTCGATTTTGGTTTCATTTGTTGTTCAATTTGAGTTAAACGTTGTTCAAATTGCTTCATTTTATTGTACACTGACGATGGCTTTTTGTTTTTTGATTTCATTTTTTCACTACTTGATGAACTACTACTGCTCGATGAAGAAGAAGAGGATGAGGATGATGATGATGATGATGTATCGCCAACAATCATATAATCACACGATTGCACAAAAGTGTAATCATCTTCCGATTGTGTTGTTTTACATGATAATTTTCGTACAGCATGATATATTAACTGCATTTGATTATTAAAGGACGTTAAAAAATTAACACTTGGCGTACTATTATTTTCACTATAATGTTTTTCAATGAAGTTTAAAATTTCCTGTTCTCTCATATCAATCTCTTGCCGTAATAATTGAAATTTCGTATGGATAGCCATGTCAGTCTAGAAATGAATTATAATTCGTATGAAAGTAGTCAGAAATTATCAATTTCTCATGGTTTAGTAATGAAGTTGTCCAAAAAACAACAACAAAAACCCTCTATTCGAAATGAAAATATGAGCAAAATGTTTAATGTGTTGAATAACACTTTAATCCACTCTTTTCCATGGCCAAAGGTTCGAAAACAAAATTCACCTAGACATCTCAATTAAAGGATCCCTAATATATCTAAAAATAGTTTAAATAAAATGTGTCATATTTGTCAAACTGCTAAAATCTCCTTTCATCAATGATATGTTGATCATTTTCATCGTTCTGAGATTCGGAACATATGTATCGTATTCAAACAAGGTCCTATTTAAATCTTATATTCAAATGCAAAATTTTAGTTTATTCAAATGATGTATATTTTCCGTTTTATGTTTAAAAATAGAACACGTGAAAAAGGTGTCTTTTATGAATATCTTCCGAAAAGTCTGACGATCAGCCGATACAACAAACTCTTCAATTCAACTGACGCTTCATATTTTTTTCTATACGTTTTTTGTGACGTGTATCCTGTATACTTGTTAGAATGTTGAAAAAAAAACGTTTTTATAACCAATGTTTGGTTATTAATCTGAAATATACACCAAATAGGGTTTGAACTGATGTAAAATTTATTTCTATATGATTTATACGTGAAAAGACATAAACTATTGAAAAATATCATCGCGAAAGGAAGGATTAAGAAGAGAGATAATAAATTTTTTACAGGGACTTCCATCCTATAGTACCTTTGAGGCAAATTGTCTCAAAAACAAAATTTTGAGGGGATACATTTTTAAATTTTAAGAAATTGTATGTAAAGGAGAAATTCATATGATATCAGATGTGAAATTTCTCCGATATCAAACAGTTTTGCCAAGCAACTTGAATATGTTACTTTTTTTGGCATCTACATAGAACTACAAGTTAACGTTCTAGAAAATACACTCCATTTTGATGCGAAAGATGAGTTAGTCTTTTATATGGAAAGCGAGAATAATTCCAGGAGGGAGGAGGGGGTGCTACAGAATGCCAAAGTGGATCATTGGTGTTAAACCTTTAGAATTGTTGTTTCACAGACTTAACACTCAAGACCGGTTTTCTCTATCTGTACCAGTAGCAATTTTAAACACCTCATATTATGGTTGGAAGTGGCGTAGCCAGGATTTTGTAAGTGGGTAGGCGTTGCCCCAAATTTTTTCAAAGTGGTAGACATTAGCGCAGAGTAGGATGAATTATAAAACTTTTAGTGAGTGGGCTGAGACCACCCTAACCCATCCGGTGGCTACGCCACTAATGGTTAGATTCGATAACAAAGCTATAGACTAAACGGACTTACTTCACTTTTATACTCTTTTGATTTTGAAGTCATTTTCTTTATTGTTTCTGCTGATGCTAATACTTGTTGATACATGCAGTTTTATTCGTCCACTTTATCTAAATAAAGGATAAGACAAAAAATTTTTTCATTATCTTTATATTAAGACAAACTCCCACTCAACTAAAATAACAAAAATAAGTTCACAAGTACTAATAAAAAAAGAACGAAAAATATTAAAATAACCTTGCGTACACAATGTAATGAAAAGAAATAAATAGCCAAGTTATTTTTCATTCTTCTTCCTACTTCATAATTGATTGAACGAGTCCTACATCAAATGAAAAATAAAAATCAGTTCAGCAGTTTGCGTTAAACAGTGTTGTTTCTGTTTAGCTCGAATTTAAATCTTAACCATATCAACTGACGAATCTCGTTTATATATTTTAGACATCACAGAAGATAGATGGCGTTGGTATTCGATAAACTAGAAAGTCTAGAAAGCCATAGCCAAGAAAAATTAATAAAAGGTCGATGTTTCTCATTGCTCCCATGTAGCCATTCCACGAAGAACTCGAACAAATGAAATTAAGATACGTACACGTGAGACTGCAATACAGACTTTATATTTCGAGAAAATAAAAATTTGTACAGCATGATAATCGCCTCATTAAGGCCCCCCCCCAGGAATTCGATGTTTTCTTCGAAACTGAAGTAACCATACAGTTCAGTATCTCAATGTATCATCTTTCAGAATCCATCTCAGTTTGCGAAAAATTCAATGTTTTTGGAGGATTCTGAAAGCCCTAAAATCACCTTTTTCTAAATTTCACGTTTTAATTAAAATTTTCTAAGGCTGTCCATTTTAACGGACATGGAACTATGTTGAACAGAGTGTTCTGATCAGAATGAGACATCTAACAGCTTTGTACGACTTTGTCTTGCAGAGTTATACTAGTTTTGCTAAAGGCGCTGAACTATAATTAATGAAGTAATGACGTCATTGCTTAGAATACGGTTTTGACGCAGTAAAATTGTAATAACTCCTAGACGATTCATCGTAAGACCTTCATTCTTTTTTTATTTTGAAGCTAAGACATTTATCTAAACTTTAATCCGCGGTGATTTTTGATTTTTGTTTTCTGTGCAGAGATAAGTGGCAAATATGCCCCCGAATTAGGGTTATTTTCAGAGGTGTGACTTAAAATACGTATAGGGAATGAACAGAAGCGAAATTCAAAAATCACCGCGGATTAAATTTTATATTTAGGTGTCTACTTTCATTTGAGGCCTTTCACAGCTTTCTGTACCTTCTAACAAAATAGTTATAACGCTTTTGCTAAGAGGCCTATTTTACTCCTTGTCATGCAATAACTCGGCATCGCTTCAACGTTTCGATTTCAAATTCTTAGTATAAGCTCGTAGAACAGTAAGCATTAATCACGTAAAACGCCATCGAAATCGGATGTAAGATAAAAAAGTTTTTTCCTGAAGGAGACGGATCCCCTTAATAAGCAATTGCACAATTTGAGTTATCGAAATAGCATTAATCACGTAAAACGCTCTTTGCATAGGTTGATCACTGAGCTCATCAGATTTGTTTGCGAAAATCTATATATGAATGTAGTGGCGGAGACAGAATTTCGGTCTAATGGGAGCTGAGCTCTATATTCATTGTCCAAAACCTGCTTACAGTACTACAAGATAAAAAATTTAAATTTAAATTAAAAGATTAAAATTTCCTAGCTTGAATGTTTCTAGAAGGAGCTCAACTCTCCCGGTGGCTCCGCCACTATGTGAATGTATTTTTTATATCTTACTACTCGTTATTTCGTAGAATTTTAAAAATTTAAAAATTATTTCACTATTCACCTTTGGCTACTTACCATATACAATGCATTTATCGAGGACTTCAAATATTCTTCTTACAAACATTAGATCATTTTGAAAGTCTAGTACTTGTGAACAATAAGGACACAAAATTTATTGCTCATAATTCACAAAAACAGAAGTTGATATAAACTTTATTTAGTAAGAAAGAGAAGAACAGTACAAAGATTAAAATCGCGCCTAAGGACCACATTACATTATTTTTTGACTATCCACATAAGAAAGGGAAGATACTGAAACAGAAGTTATATACTTTTCTCCTTATCGAACTACTTGTAATATCCATTTTTGGGCTTCAGTTCGACTACATACATGTCAACTGTGATACTTTTTTAATTAGGTATCTCAGTTAGGAAATGAAAAACTATGAAGAAAACTACGTTTCCTAACCAGAGTGCCCAAATCCAGTTTTTCGAATTAGGAGTTTTTCGTAAAAATCAAGAGTAGATCAGGAGATTTTTTTTCAAAATCAGGAGAAAAACAGAAGAGTATCAGGCAGTTGTTTCTTGGACAAGCAAAACAAAAGAAATCCAATAACTTTTTAAAAAATATAGTTTTTATCAAAAAAACTTTTTTTTATTCAAATATTTTTTTATGAAACAGTATTATCATTTGTTACAGGCTACAGTACGGATTGAGGAAGAAGATTTTGATCCGATGGGTTCGGAAGTGCGCTAATCTCGTCTTCTTGTGATGAGAACATTCGATAAGCACACACAGCGGACTCTTTCAGTGTACAATTATTTAGACTCTTGATTCAGAAAGTCTGTTTCTGAAACTGATAATCTCAGTTGTGGAAAAAACAAAGTTGATGCAAAAAAACAATTGAAAATCAGGAAAAAATCTTAAAAATCAGCTCCTGAAATCAGGAGAATTTTCATCAGGAGAATTGGGCACTCTGTTCCTAACTGAGATACAATTTCTATAAGAATGATGGTGGAAGGGAAGAAACTATTGTGAAATTATCAGATTTGGGCAAGTCAAGTCTGACTTGACTTGACTTGTGACTTGCTCAGCTCTCGGAATTGAATTAATTCATCTCGTAAACTCACAAGATCAGCGAACTGTTTTCGTATTTTTTCTTTATATGATATTGTTGATGCACCGCTTTAAGTTATTTTACAAACAAAATCTATGAAAATATTTCAACAGACTTCGATGCAATACTGTTTGATTATAATATGATGTACAAACAGATGCTTTTCAGACATATACAAACAATACATGTACACTATTCTTATAGAAATTGAATCTTAGTTAAGAAATGAAGGCAGAGTTTACAAATTCACACTATTCCATTCCCATCTCCTAACTGAGATACTACCTAATTAAAAATGTATCTCAGTTGAAAAAAGATACGCTTCAGTTCACTCTTATTTGCATTTTTCATAGAAAACTTGAGTGCAAAGTTATCAATTCAAACTGGTTGTCTATATTTTATTTTTATTATTGGATATAAGCATACATATATATATAGATATATATATGAATGAATAAATAATTAAATTCGCTAGCGTTGATAAAAATTGGATAGACACTTAAGTAAACGCATAGATTCTTTTCACACACAAAAAAAGAGAACATACTACAATTAAATCATCATATTAAGAAAAAAAAAGCAAACCATGCCCATACAACTAGAAGAAGAACAAAAAATCGACTATTTACATACACAAAAACACATTGCGCTCTATTGTATAGTAAAATGTACAACAAACAACAAAAGAAAAGGAATGAAAGACACAAACAAACAAAATGCAAAGTGTTTACCTAAGAAAAAAGAGAGAGAGAGAGAGAAACTGTTTCTAAAAACCAATTTTTAAAGATTTCTTCTTCACGTTTTTAAACTTCTCTTACATAAACAAAGAGAGTAAAAAAAAAACTTTTTTCCAAAGAAGAAACCGAGAGAAAAAGCAATCAAGAAAGAGTATAAGTGAGCGAGTACGTGCAACAAACAAACGAATAAAAATAGCATCACATCTATTTACATTGAAGACGAAAAAGAAAAGAATTAGTAGATCAAACTCCATAAACAAAAAAGAAAAAAGAAAAAAACGGTATATTTAAAAGCCTTTAACAAGCTCCGCTTTTGACATGTGCCGTGTAAATATACTCCATGCACAATGAAAAAAAGTTTGTCTGTCGAATTGAAAATAACATAGGATTCTGCTGTATTGGCAAAAGAAAACGAAAGAATAAGTGTATTACACACGCACACATGCTGCTTGATTTTAAAATATAAAGAAAAAGAAACACCTATAACAAACAACAAACAAGAAAAGCCATAAATTTTCAAAGTTGTACTATTTGTTTTGTTTCAGAGAATACATTATTCAGATTAAGCAGAAGCACATACACATTCAAAGATAATTATGTACAAAAAGAAAAGAAAACGAAATATAAATAATTAATATAAACGTCGATGATGATGTCTATTTGTTTGAGCGGCAGCTGCGGTTAAAGCAGCAGCGGCCGTTGTTGGACTCATTGATGAATACAATTGATGTGCAGACGGATGATGAACATGAGGATTAGTCGTTGTTACAAAACTATTCGGTGATAAAAATAAACTCATGTGTCTAAAAATGTAGAAAAGTTAATAAACAAATGTATAGTCCAAACTCACATATACACACACACACATGCTCTCTCTGTCTAATCGTTACATATAATATTATTAAGCGATGTTCTTCTACATAATAAAACTATATTTATGAAAGAAATAATCATTATACCTTGGATCGTTATAAACAAGCGAGCCAAGAAGAGCTTGTTGTCGACAATCGTGCTGATGCTGCTGATAGTCTATACACATACCAAAGAAAATAGAGAAAAAAAAAAATAATAAAACAATCAATTAAGCAGAAAATATCAAGACTAGGAGAATTAAAAATTAAAAAAAAGTCATAATCGTGCAGCAGAGACTGTTTTTCTATGTATTATAAGGACCCTGTCACCGATCAGATCAAAAACAAATTAATGTTCTATAAGGCTATAAATAACTTACCGTAAAATGTTGCTTCAGATTTTGGATTTGAAGATGAATTTAGTAGAAGACCAGTTTGAATTTGATACTAAACAAAAGAAAATGTTCAATATTAATGTGACTTTTTATGCTTATATATTACCTGTTGTATAATATTGTTTGTTGTATCAATACTAAGTCTTTCTTTTTTAATTTGTTGCTTATTATCATGCGATTTATGATCATTAACGGGCACTTGTTGAAGATGTTTATGTTTTGAAGACGGATTAGAAATAGCTGATGAAGCGTTGACAATTGTTCTAAAAGAAAATAAGACTATGAAATAAACAAAATACAGCCTCATTATCATTCTTGCTACAAGTAACACTTTTTTTACTTGTTATAAAATCAGCAACGTAGCCAGCACTTAGCCAAGGGTGGGTCATGGCTCACATCTTAGAAATTTCATTTTTTCTTCATTTCACAGTAGAAAAAAATATTTTGATTGAAATCAAAAATAAAAATGCTACATAAGAATCTTTTTACTGTTTTTATTGGCCGAAAAAAAATTTGGTCCACCCCTTACTGGAATCCTGGCTATGTCGCTGTATAAAATAACAAATATTTGGTACGTTTTGGTAAAGTAACAACGAAACAAAAAGTTTTTTAAAAAACAAACTGATATTTATCATTTTAGAAGCGTTTTAAAGATTTTAAATAAAATGTTTAGTTTCAATTAAATATTGTATAACTCTTCTCAATGGCTTGATCCTTAATTATTAAAGTGATAAAAAATGTTTATGTATCTGTATCATATAGAACACATCAAAACTTGAACAAAGTGATCTTCTTTTTAATGAAGAATAAATGGTTCCAACCAGTTGGATATTTGCAACTGATAGATTTTTTGACGATTCAAGCAAAGAGTTAAAATCAGACTTCTTCTTATTTCGTATTGTGAAAAAAGACCGTTTTAGTCAGAAGGATTTTCTTTGAAATGAGTACGTACCTTTGAAGTTGTACAAAGCGAACATTTTTTTTCTTCTACTTGTAGTAATTTGTAAACTTTCTTAGAATGTTTTATAGACAAGATCAATAAAAAATTACGAGAACTAGTGAGAACTGTCTCATTTTTTACATGGTAAAGTAACACAGAGTAATACGTCGTAAGTCAACTTTGATACTGTACGCATCATTTGTTCTCAAAAGGATTCTAGGAAAATTAAAATTTACCTTTGATGTGTTGGTTTTATATCTTTTTCATCATCCGAATCAGATGATAATGTGATGATTGAAACAGGTCTTTGTGGACTATCTTGTGGTAGTGGCGGCATTGAAGTAACGGAAGAAGAACTAGACGATCCACAGGACGAAGTTGACGTTGTTGTTCCAACATACTGTTGCTGCTGGGCTTGTTGAACTGGATAAGATTGTTGAATACAATGCTGTTGCTGATGAGCATTTAACTGATTAAGTAGCTTGATATTATCATTTATTTTATTTTGTTCATTGCTAGTATTATATCGTCGATTATTGCTGCTATTATTATTATTGTTTATATTCACATCTTTTGGAACATACCTGGAATATTAGAGAAAAAAAACCCGCAAATACTAATTGAATAAAAAAAAACTATAGTTAAAGAGAGGAAGAAGATATAGTATTAACAAAAAATGATTAAAAATAAACATTTTTATTGTTATTATTTTAGCTGTGTGTGCAATCATCTCTTACCATCAATATACATACACTAGCAGGAGGTTGTATAGGATAACAAGGGAAAGATATTTATCTTAAAAACGTGAACATATACGACCTACACATGAAAAGAATTGTTTCGAAAAACGAAATACGCAATGTATAAAATATAACATTTATAGATAAGATTGTGTAACTCATATTATTTGACGACGTATGGTCATTTTAACATAGGACTAGTACTTTTTTCTACTTTTTTTTTTTTTTTTTAATTTATCAATACGATTATTTGTTTTGTTTTCTAATAAATATAAAGCATCACAAGTAAAAACGATGTAGAATTTGCAGTTGAGAAATTTACATAAAATATGCAAATACTGGAAATAAAAAGTAGCAAATCTGTACTATTTAAACTTCAAGTCATCTTTTCTAACTAATATATTTTCGCTTATGCTAAAAACTGTTCACCGCAAAAAATATGTTAAAATTAGTCTGAAGGATTTCGAGCAGAAAACGAGAAAACGACTAAAAATATAGCATAACAAACTTACATTTTTCAATCAGAAAAAAGTAAGTTTGTACAAAACCATTGTAGCAAACTATCGTCAAGCCTAGGGCTTATATTTGATTGATCCTTAGAAGAAGCAAAAAAAAAAAAACGTATTCTCGGAAAACCAAAACATTATGCCTAATACATGAAAAACAACATTAGAATCAATGAAAAAATAAACTAAAAAGTTAAAAAACAAAAATCAAAAGCATACAGTTATAAAAACATACCGACTCATAAGTAAAAATATCACAGAAATATGGAAAAAAGTAAACACACCAAACACAAATAACACAAAAATATTACCTTTGACAGCGATTGTTAGAATTATTAGAAGAACTTGTTGATGATGTTGGTTGATGCTGATGATTTATACGAGCAAACATTCTTGAATCATTTAGTTCTAATGGATATAAAGTGGCGGCAGCTGATACTTTATTCGTCGTTGATTGTTGTTGTTGCTGAGTAGGATCAATATTTGGATCAAATGCCATTAATGGCGTACGCCATAATTGATCAGCATCTTGCAATAATACACTATTTCGTCGAGCAGCGGCGGCAGCGGCTGCTGCAGCAGCAAATGTAGGTGGAAGCAGAAATTGATTTGTTTGTCCCCAAGCAGCAGCAGTATTATTCTAAAACAAATAAAATAAAGAATATATTGAGTAGTCAAATGTAAAGAAATTTATCATCATATAAATCTCTCTTATAACTTTAACAGGAATAATCTCATCATCATAACGTTAGAGTGTTAAAGATCAAGAATGAAAATAATTTAAAAATATAGTTTAATTTTGTGTTTTGATATGTACTCAACTAACTCATTTTAGAAAATAAAAACAACTGATTCATCACAAACAAAATGAAAATATTTCACAAAATTAATTTTCTCTCCTTCGATAATCGGATTTGTAATTTGTAGTTGATCTGTATGAAACTTACATTAATAAAAAAATGTCTGGTTTGATCCGCTTGAACCATTGGCAATGAAACAGGTATTCCAATTGGCTGTAAAGTACCTAATGGTAACTGGGTAGGAATTGATAACATTGCAGCTGCTGTTTGAGCACCAAATAATGGAGAACCAAGATCTAAAAACATGTATTAAAATGATAATTAATAATATTCAAATATTTATCATGAGATATGCATACCCTGATATGGCGGTATTAACGATAGTGCGGGTATTTGTTGTCTGGCTGCATGTGCCGCGGCAGCTGCTTGCGCTTGAGCAAGTTGTTGAGTCAATGTGATGTTCGGTATATAAGATGCAGCTGCAGCTGCAGCTTGAATTGGATATGAAACATAAATATCACCAGCACGTCCCTAGAAAATATTAAAATGACATTTTATAAAGAGAATAAAAGTTGATAAGTCTTTACACTTACTTGTGTTGTTCGAAATGCTTGTAATTGTTGAGCCTGTTGTGCTTGTTGCTGAACTGCTTGCTGTTGTTGTTGTAATGCCATTTGTTGTGCGGAAGCAAATGTCATTTGTCCATTAAAACTGTTTAGAAAACTACTGTTCAAATCTGATACCAAATTTACTGGAACACTCTGTGGTTTTGGACGTTTACAGACTTCCATCATTTGAACACTATGACGAACACTAAATTTGACAAACAAAATGATGAGTATGCTAATAATGACCTAGTTAAATAGACTCAATTTACTTGTTACAATGTGCAAAATCGACTAAATGTGCCATAGTTACGAACGGATGATTTAAAGCTTCAGCTGGTGTTATTCGATATTCTTGATCCAAATGTAACATTCGTTTTAAAATATCTACAAATTCACGACGATCTAATTTTTCAGCTACCAATTCAACACCTTCTAAATCCGATGGAACATTGATCTAAATGAAAATCAAATTAAAAAAAGTTGAAAAGACAAGAATTTTTAAAATATACTTGTGCCATATCATCAAGACAATTGAAGATATATTTTCTTGCTTCCTTCGATTTAATACCCGTTTCAGCTTCATGTTCTTCTGGTGTCTGAAATACAACAAATAAATTATTTTTTTTATTGATTACAAGAAAAAAAATGTTCTTATAGTTACCTTTAATCTCCAAAATGGATATGGTGATTCTCTTTCATCCCGATTGAAGAATCTTGGTGTTTTTGTTCCATTTGATAACATTGATTGTGGTGGTAAACCTTGAGTTTGAGAAATATAACGAATCTAAGAAGAGAAAGAAAACATAGTTATGGGAGAAGTAAATCTGATTATAAAGAAAAATTACTTGATCGTATTCAGATGAGCCCGGATAGAGTGGCCAACCTAAAAACAATTCAGCGATTACACAACCCAATGACCACATGTCAATTGCTTCACAAAATGGTAATCCAAGTAATATTTCAACAGCTCTAAAAGAACGAAATAACGTGAACTAATCTGATTTACTTAAAAATCGTATAAGCTATGAGACATATATGATCAAATACCTGTAATATCTTGATTGTAAATATGTTGACGTAATTGCTTTCGATACTGGACTAGCTGATCCAAAATCGATTACTTTGACTTTGTACGGTTGACGAATTGGATCCAATAACATGATGTTCTCCGGTTTTGTATCAGCATGAATTAAACCTAATTGTTTTAATTTATGTAGAGCAACTAAGACTTGTTGTACAATTGGACGAATACATTTTAATGGTAATGGTGAAAATTTATTTTGTTTTAAAAAATCGTATAAATTTTGTTCTAACATTTCAAATACCAAACATGTATGATTTTTGTGCGTAAATACTTCATAGGCACGAACTAAATTGTATTCATCGGCATTTTCTTGACCCAAACGTGATAAAATTGACACTTCAATTTGACCTTGTCTGGCATATGATGGATGATTTTTTAATATTTTAATAGCTACTACTTCATTGGTGCCCTTTTTCCAACATTTAACAACTTGACCGAATGTACCACGACCAAGAAATTCTAGCACTTCATATGAATTCGTCATTGAGTATAATACTTCATTTTGAACTAACTGATAATCACCTACAATCGATAGAGAAAACTTTATTAAACAACAAAACAACCAAGTTTGTTTTACTGACCGTCGTTTGTGGGTGCTACCGGCTGTTTTTGATCCTGTTGTTCTTGCATAGTAACAACTGCCAATTGCTGTTGTTGTTGTTGTTGGTATTTTTGTGTGGTTGTATGAACTTGTTGAACGGGTTGAATATTTCCACCCGTTCCGCTTCCATAATGAATCCCATTTCTATTTGTGTTCGTTGTTGTAGTTTGTCCAACAATAGCCAGTGATGCAGACGACGCAGTTGATGATGAAGAAGTGACTAACTCTTGTTGTTGCTGTTGTTTAACTGTCATATCAATTAAATCGTCATGTTTTCGTTTCAAACTTTGAGCTGAAGAAGTTTTGGACGAATCTAAATTGGAAAAATAAATTGTACGTAAGTAGAATTAGTCACAGTTACATAGACAAGTGCCAAATAAGAGTGCCTTGCTCTTTAGAGGCATACATACCTATTAATTCTGGTACTTGTGGTGGCACGGGTGATGTCAATAACAAATGATGGTGATGATGGTGATGATGATAATGATGATGATGTGCTGTTGAATCGTCTTCTGTTGTTGTAGAAGAAATTTGTGATGACGATGAATCATGTACTTGAGTAGCACCAGTATCGTTTCGCTGTTGTTGGATGTCATCGACAAAATCATCCGATTGTTGCTGTTGCTTTTTCGAAGATGATTGCTGTTGTTTTAATACTTTCGATGGTTGTGTACGATGATTTACAATATTTGTGGAAAGAAGAGGTGATGATTCTCCAACTATATTTGATGTATCATTGAGAATGGAGGCGGGTATAGTGGTAGCAGCCATCGCTGCAGCTGTTGTCAATAAATTCAATTGTTCTAAACGTTGTTTTTTACTTAGACTCGTTGAATTTGGTACAGCTGGATTCTGAACTCGAAGAAAATCAGAATTCGATGAAGAACCTAAACCGATAGAACATAAACTCTTTGTTACTTTATCATGTCTTCAAGAGTGAAAGGCTCAGTTTGATCCAGCTTGTAATTACTGAGCAAGGTAGTCAACTCAGTTACCTTTTCTTGATAATCTACCTATGACAAGAGAACGCTATTTTGTTTGCATTACCTTTGACTTAAAGAACTTTTTGATTATGAGTATAAAGTATACAGGATTAGAACTAATAGTCTTTGCTTCGACATATTTTGGCAACAGCAAAGGATGCCATTTCGATTCCTCATTCACTTCAGTAAGCACGTGTACGATAACCGCCAGATTTCTCTGATCTATAAAATGATTTGCGAGACTCATGTCCATTATAGCAAATAAAATACAAAAATTAACGGGTAGAGCACATGTTCTACTATCTGCTCTTCGAAAATAATCACGTTATAATCACGTTAACTTAATCTGTTTCTTCAGCCGAGACGACTAGTGTACAAAGACGTACCAAATGTGAATTTTTTTTTAATGTCTAATATAGGTAGAAGCTTACCAGTGATAATATGGTTATTATTTGCACTATTAATTTGACTGTTATGCTGTTGTTGTTGTTGTTGTTGATGAAGCTGTAGTTGAGCTAATTGCAATAATTGTTGTTGAGAATGATGACTATGTCTGGTTTGAGGATGATGATGCGACAAAGTTTCCTGTGGATGATGGTAATGATGTAGATGATGATGTTGACTAGTTGATGAAGACGAAGAATATTGATCCGCAGATACAACAGACGGCACTACGACATTAACCTGATGATGGTTACCAAGCCAATTTCTGTACATCAGCGTGAGAATAAGAATAATAAATTAAGAAATAGATATATTTACAGAAATAAAGACAGTATATGAGAGTACCAATAACAACACACTAAAAAAACAAAGCCAAAAATAAAAAATTAGTTTACTTAAAAGAAAGTGACAACACAATTAATTCACTCATTTATTGCTTAAATATTATAAAAAGTTGAAACTTTTTCTAATATTATATAGTCGATTTGAATGTGGTCAGTACTGTTTTTCCCATGAAAAGACAGCAGCAACAGATAGTCCAATCGCTACTGTACTTATGAACGAAATTACTATGAAAAAACGCTCTAAGCTCAAAGCTTGTCCAATTTCAAGGCCTACAAAATCAAAATCTCGTTAAATAATGTTTCACTATTTTAAAAAACTCACCCGAACTAAAGACCCCAATAAAAAAATATGAAACTGTGTTTTTTAGTGACTATCAAATTTTGAATATTTTTCTTGAGATTCGTGTAGGGACCAAGAAGAAGGGAGTGCATTTAAAGTTGTACAACCTAAAAATATCATTCTGATAAGATTGTTTACTCGTATAAACATCAAAATTGCAGAAAAAAATCAAGTACAAAAGTTAACTGAATTTATTTTTCTTCAAATAGGCGTCGAATTACAAAAATAGCATGGTATCAATGTACCATATACTGCCTCCTGTAGAGCTAAAAACTCTATCATTTCATATCCAAAAAATTTTCTATATTGAAACAAAAATTTGACTTGTCAAATCATCAACAATAAAAATGAAGTTGAATTTTTCTATCTAAAGTAGATGATTTAAATAGCAGATAAATACAATTATCAGTCGATTAGATTGGGCACAAAAATCAACAACACTATTTATTATTCATGTCTTAATTGTTACCCTTAAATATGAATTCTTTTTTTTTAAATAATGAAACATTATGTGCATAACGGATATAAAGGATTTTTGTTGTTAAACCTTGAAATTATACATTCTTTGAGCCTATGGAGCCTTTTTACATTATTTCATTTACGAAACAAATTGAATATAAATATCGATTCGTTTATTCGAGGTTACTCATTAGCAGTCAATCTTACCTAAATACAGGTGTTGATGACGGCAACACAATCAAGGTTGTTTAATTTTGATTTATGAAAAAGATAATATAAGAGATAATAAAATAAAATAATTGAATATTCCAATATTAAATCGAAATTAAAGTTGAAAACAATTTTGTTTGTTTGTTTGTTTGCTTGTTAGCAACAACAACAAAAAAAAATACAACAAAAAATAAATAGAGACAATAACAATGTATCTCCGACTACATATCTAAAATTAGACAATAAATAAGAATGGTAAGATAATTTTTCATTCAACAATATACCATGTCACACACAGATATTTTGTTCTTATAAAAAACGTAAAAAATCTAAGAATTTATCCTATCTTATCAGAATAAATGTAGAATCAGCAATCTTTTACTCTACTCTAGCTCAAATAAAATAAAAATAAATGAAAATTCGTTCTACTGATTAACTAACTGCTAGTTGCCTTTCTTATGTCATTGACAAGTTACTAGCGTAGCGTGATTCTCTTTTTAATATAAAAAAAAAAAAAATAAGTTTTCTTTTTTCATACGATTGTTCAAGAAATCAGTAGGTGGTACATCTTTTTAATTTAAGATTTTGTTAAAAGACATTAACCAAATTGTTACCAACAAATCATTTCCATTTCAAAATATCGTTATGCTTTTTTTTTGTTGCTTTGCACGATTTTCTTCATACTTTCATATTTTTATTGATATTGGGTCTTCTAGATTTAAGTCAAATTTAAACAACGAATTTCCATAACTTTACATTAGACAGTCTAAGATCAAGATTTTCTTATACATAATATATATTTTTAAGTCATATATTGATTTATAAAAATATATAAAAATTTTTTATATCAAGACTTTGATTTTTACGTTAATGAGAAAAGAGAGAATACAAAAATGAACTTATCATCCGGAATAGAGAGCCACGCACTACTTCAATTATTATTATTATTATAACTTTCCCCCTACTTCTTCTGTTGAACAAACTATATATCTACGCACGTATAAAAATGTAATATAAACAACATCATATTCTGACGGAAAAGAAATTTTCTTCTCTCTTTTTCTTCTTCTCTATGTTGTGTGCAACTATATATTCATATATATATATATAAACGTTAAGTGTTGATTTCCATGTGTTTAATGTCAGTCTCTCTCTCTATTACGAGCAATCAGCTGCTGTCAATAATTTCCGCTCGTTCGGATTTTTCATCGATAAAAAAAAAAAAAAAAAATTGAGAAAGAGAGAAAGAGTATACCTAAACGAAAAGTAAGTTTACTTGTATTTTGTTTGGTAGATGTGCGCAAAACGTATCTGAACATAGACGTAATTGTTACATACATAGTACAGAAGAAAAGAAGAAATAAGTTAGAATATGAAAAAGAGAAGAAAAAAAAAAAAAAAATCTTTCTGTTTTACACTCTTTTGAAACTTAATCATATTAATATATGCCCGATTGCACATAGAGATTGGAATGTTAATTACGTTCTATTGTGTTTTCTTTCTTTCTTTTTTTTTATTTTTTTTGATAGAGGGACTAAGTAGAATGATGAAATAAAAATAAAAATAAAAAAAATTAAAACCAAATGTTCTACGTATGTCTAACAAATGTCCGTATTTGACCTCAAACAAACATGTCAGTAGCTCATAGAAGACTCATTTTACCTAAGTCTTTCAAGACACGCTGCTTTTTCAAGAATTTTTTGTAAATAAAGAAAGGAAAAGTTAAAAATAACAACAACAACAACAATGGAGATTTGAATGCAAGAAAAAAAAATATATATATATATCTTTCAAACTAATCGCAACAAATGTTCGATTTGTTTTTTTGGTTATCGTTTGATTATGATGTAGTCTAACATTTAAACAAGAATTACTATATTATCAATTATTCAATCTATTTACTTTTAGAATAACTATTGATTAAACTACTTTTTACTCGTCTTTGTTCTGACATCCTTACTAGAACGTTAAAAATAATAAAGTAGAAATATTTAATGTGTTTATCACTCTAAGGTAAAGGGCTGAATCCGGTTGAGAAACGGTAACCCGGATCGATCCGACCGGTTGAAATTATAACTCAAATTGGTAAAATACTGGCAAAAAACTGGCGAAATTTTTTGAAAATCGATTTTTAGAAAGAATTTCCCCCAGAAATGAAGTAGTTTACAAGCACATGTGAGAGAACCTTCACAATAACGAGTCGATAATATTTAACCTTTAAACAAGTGATGGAAATAATATTTGTCTTGAGCATCATTTCATTTATTCTGACTGAAAATGACGTGAAATTTTTAGTTTTTTGACGAAAAATAGGGTAAAAGAAGCAGATTTTTCAAAAGTTTCAACCGGTCTCTATCGACCTGGTACCGGCTCAATTTCAGCTCCGCTCCGGAATGCATTTCTAACAAAAAAGTTAAGTTCTCAACATAAGTCAACCTTAAGTTTTGACTTATGTGCATTTCTTAAAATAACTTAGGTGAGGCAGAGGTCATGCAGTAACAGCTATTCGTATTATAGACAACTTAGATTGTTTTACATCAATTTTCTGCGAAAAATCTCTGAAAAATTATGTTTAGTCTAATTACAGCGGGTTGAATGGGTTACGGACTTCAAAGAAAGTTACAAAATTTAAACAATTTTCTACTTAAAAGCTTAGGTGAAAACTTAAGTGAGAAGGAAAGGTGACTTAAGACCAATTTTTTACTTTTTTTTACTCAAGTCTTTTTAAGAAACTGGCCCCTGATCAAGTCTTAAGAAACAGTTTGAAATTCTGTTTTTGACAAAATACAACAGTCTTTTTAACGAAAAAACTCTTTCGATTCTATATTTCTTCTGAAAGCGCTTCGACATTGATCAACTCCACATCTCTCCGTTAATATGTTCTACTACTATCAAGAAAACATAAACAAAATCATTCTTTATCATTTGTACTTTACCAGTATAATACTCCGATAAAAAAGATTGATAAACAACATGAGAGTCAGGCATTTTAAAATCACTTTTTTGCGAGGAAAAAAAAGGGATTTAAGAAAGCATCAAAAACCAACACTATCGACTGACTCTTATCAATTTACTAAATAAACATAGCAAAATCTTTTCATTCTCTCTTTTATTTTATATATTTTTTTCAACAAATAAATAAATTTCACCCAAATACTTCTCGTTTCATCTTCCACATGATTCGAAAAAGATGTGTTTAACACTAATAAAATAAAAGATCACAATATAAATATGAGAAATCATTTTAAAAATGGAATAATCGCATAAAATAATCGGGTTTTAAATAAGTTTTTAACTAGATAGGGAAAGACTATACAAAAAAAAAAATGATTATCTAAGAATTATCACTGTCGAGATCTGACTTTTATCTTGATTAAAACAATAAAATAAATAAGTAAATAAAATAAACTATGTTGCACCTAGACTAGCACGATTTCTGTTTTTTCTTCCTGTTTACCATTAATACTATCCTTTTTTTCATTCTGATCATCAATACACAGTGGTGTTAATTTTTCTTCTTGCTGATGAACATCATTGCATGTTTCTTGTTCACTCCCTTGTATTTCATCTTGAAAAGAAGAAAGAAAAAGAAAGAAGATCAAGAGTTTTAAATATAATCATAATTACTCTTGAGAAATCGTTAAGTTTAAAAGTGTGTCGCTCTATCGCTCGCATACATATTTATTTAAGTGACTTGAAACAGAAATTCACTTTTTAATAGTCTATTGACTACAAAACGATTATTTATCAATAGAGTACAGATACAACTGGATCTTTTCTTAACTTCAATTATATCTCTGCTTACCTTTTCGGTGTATATCTTGCAAATCGTTCTCATATTTTCCAACTTGTTTATCATTATTTCTTAATTGTTTTTCTTCATTTTTCTCGTCTGTTTGACTAGTTTCTACAATCGTTGATTCACCATCAGAATTCATTATTGTCATTGTTGAATCATTGTGTACTGTAGTCGTTGTTTTTTTTCGTTTTCGTCGTTTTTTCTTTTTCTCATTTTTATTTGTGTCTATTTCAGTCTCATTTTGAGACTGATTATTACTAACATCATTAATCAATAATTGTTTAACATTACCATCTTTTGGTTGTATTTCATTACTATCAGTGGTTATTGCATGTTTAGCATCGTTTTTATCTTGTGTTATTTCGTCTATGAATGAAAACAAAAGTGAACATAAACATTTACTGTGACTAATCGAATAGAAAACATCTTAGTCGATTAAACGTTGATAATAAACTCAAGGTCAAGTTTGTAGGATAAGAACAGAAATATTTTATTACCATAACAGTACTTACTTGACTACGTACGACTGGCGATCGAAGATAATGAGAAAAATATCGCACTACTTAAATCCACAACTCTTTTTTGTTTGTTTGAAATCAAATTATTTCAAAAATACCATAAAACTCTTCAGTCCCCTCTGTTCCTCACATTTAGTTTATCTTACGAGGGAACCACCCGAGGTTATAAATCGATTTCGGGTTGGAACTATTTTTGTTAGAAAGGCTCTAGCGAGTAGTGAAATACCCCAACTTGGTTCATCCCGTGGTGCTTTGTTGCCGAGATACTGGATTTTTAGTCAGTTTTTTCCTATAGATCTTGGGTTTCGAGCAAAATCCGACTTTCGAATTTTGATTTCAAACTTGCCATACTCCTTGAGATATTGAGACTCGAATATTTCACCAGAAGAAAAGGGTGAGGGTCAAATATTCGAGTCTCAATATATCAAGGCAGGAAAATTCATTAGCACCGAATATTTGTCCGTCGTACTACTATGACCATGAGCTACAAGTGTGGCAAGTTTGAAATCAAAATTCGAAAGTCGGATTTTGCTCGAAATCCAAGATCTATAGGAAAAAACTGACTAAAAATCCAGTATCTCAGCAACGAAGCACCATGGGGATGAACCAAGTTGGGGTATTTCACTACTCGTTAGGGCCTTTCTAACAAAAATAGTCCCAATCCGAAATCGATTTATAACCTCGGGTGATTCCCTCTTTAGCGAAAAAAACGTTTCTTGTACCTTTCAAATCTTCATTATCTTTTCCATGTGTAAGTAGTTTTGTCAATGTTAACGGTTCACTAATTGTCTCTTTTGTTACTGTTTTTGATGAGAGTGTTCGACAGGAATTGTTTAAATCCAATTTTTGGCATATTGTTGAACAATATTTTACTTCTAAATAGTTATCACAGTTACTATTTTCGCAAACACATTGACTAGGTTTGATTAGTGCGTGATGAGCACCACATCGTGTACATATATCATTCAATAATTGTTGACGATTTAAAATTGAGTATATTATTGAGTCAAATGTTGATTTGATACGTTGACTATGTGATAAACGTTCATGTTGAACATTTTTACGTGAAACTTTTACATATTCTGTTATTTCACCTAAAATCAACAACGACACAATAGTAATAATTTATTTTCTAACAGTTAAAATAATACCTAACATTGTTTGATATTTAAGCATATAGTCTGAGATTGGTTCAATCACAAATATTTTACCATTCGTATTCAGATTCAATTCACCAGAACAAATATCAACAATTAGTTGTTCTTCACTATTCAAATCTTTTGTTTGTAATATGTAGTGAATACTTGTCAAACCATCTTTTTCTAACAATTCAACCGGTTCAACTTTCACATTTTTTGCTTGTTTATTATGATCAGCATCTTGAATAAATGGATTTACATAATGGAATGTATGTGGATAATAATGGATAGCACCCAATGTGTAATCTTTTGGATTCAATGATAAACAATAAGTTGAATTACGAACATTTAAACTAGATGCTTCGGATGTGGTATTAAGACCTTAATAACAAATCAATAAAAGAGAAAAAACTTTAGTCATACTTGTAAAGAAGTTCTACTATTCGGAGAATAGTATTCCAAGGTGAAATATTTACCATCAATCTTTTTCTTTAAATAATATTGTAATAAATCCAAATACATGGTTGCTAATATTAAAGATGAATATCGCAATTTTACACGCCAATAAATGGCATTCATTTCATGTTCGGATAATCTAGAATTTGTAGTATCTACAGTTTCTGCTGGTACAGTACGTAATAGATGTTTATTAAAAAACTCTTCGATCAATGTTTCATGATGATCAGTTTTTGATGTTATTCGAATATCATAACGTACAAAATGTAGATATCCATAACGAAATGCTTCCGCATTTGGTTTAGCACCTAAATGTAATAGATAATAATCATTTCCAGTTTTAAATATATAAGTCTTTTTTCATGAAACTTTCTTCTATCTACCTAAAATTTGTTTGGGAAGATTGGCCAACGTTAGATTATCGATTTTATCCAAAAATATTTCATTTTTTGGATCTGATTGAATGTAGTACTGTAAAATATATTGAGCTAATTCATCAAATGTAAAGGGATCACGATGTGATTGTTGAAGAGGAGAGACGTCAACTGGTTCTTTCAATGCTGTTTCTGTTGTTGATTGAATGTCTGCTACATCAGGAGTACTCACTAATTGAATATTTGATTTTGATGATTTTACTCGAGTTTTAGATTTTGTTGATGTGGGAACAACTTGTTCGGAATGAGTGAGTGTCTCATCATTTGTCGGTGATGGTGACGATATTGTTGGCTGTGATTTGACGGTTGTTGTTATCTTTGACTTTTTTCCATTACGGGGCATTTTGATAGAAGTAAAAAAAATTAAAAAAATTAAAATCTAAAATGACAAAAACATCTGATGTGTAGTGTGATGTAACGGAGTCGATGAAAAGTCATGTAAATCGATTAGTGTTCTGTTATTTTGATTAACATGGCAATATATCTTGACAATAAAAAGTTTTTTTTTCGTACGCAGATATACGCGAAAATCGCTATATTTTTATTTATGGAAGGTGTAATGGAAAAGCAAGAGCTAAACATATTAGAATTATAAATATTTTTGAAAAATTTCTTTTCCAGTTTTAGATCAGATATGCGAAGATATATTAACAGGTATTTTATTAAATACTATATATAAAACAATAATCGTAAAAATTTCCACGGTTTTACCCATAGAGCAATGAACTTTGCTCCTATCATTCTTGACTAATCGATTGATTACGGTTCTATCCTATATGCTACAGCTTTCAATTGGAATGAAATGATATCATGTCCCTTGCGAGAGAAAATAAATAAAACTATTAAAGCCATATTGTGATCTTTAACTTTTTTTAACGGATTTCCTCTATTTACAAGGTATATATTTTATTTTTTTCTACAGTAATAAGATAAATTATTTTTTATCAAAAAATTTGATTTAATCAAAAAAGAAAAAATAGAAAAAAAATCTTCGCACAGAAAGGCATGGATCACAATCTGATTGGTAAAAATCTTTGCAAATTATCACTTCACTTCTCTTAAGATAGCAGTTCAATGACGATTAGTTGCCAATAGCAGGTAACTTCAGTAGTTCTTGTTGAAAGCTAGCTGCCACAAGAAAAAATGTGTGGAGGTCAAATATGGCCGACTAAATAATGAAAATTTCTCAAGTTTAGGTGCTTGTTTCTAGTAATGAACCATCTTGTAATCCAAGCGTCAATCAAGTCTATTATATTAATAAAAATAGATTTTGTGAGGAAATAAGAAGAATAAAGTTGAAAAACAAAAGGACTAGACCAGGCATAATATAGGCAGCGTCTGGTCGAAGAAATTGATTGATCAGTTTATTTCAGTACGAATTACATTTTTTGCTCTTCTTTAAAAATCAGCGTCCATTTTTTTGACAGATGTTATTGGCAGGCAACTTCTTTCAACGTGAAAATGAGTTGTTTCCTTTTAGCCCCAAGGAGAGACTATCTACGTCAATTCGCATTGATCCTAGCTACTATGTGGAGCTAAAAAGAAACAACGTTGTTTTCCGCTAGCTGTCAAAAATAGCAGCAGGAATTTTGAACAACGGCTAGCTTCTAAAAATAGGAAAAATGAGAATATGACGGTATGAACAGGCGAATATTACATTATTGACGGCTAGTAGGAAACAACCTTGAAAATGAAAAATTATTTTACATTAAACTTACAGAAGAATAAATCATGATTCGACAAATCTGAAGTAGCGAAATATGATTTCGTTTTTATTGTAATAAGTACGAAAATGCCGGTCAAGTAAAAGCTCTTTTTCTGCATTTAAGATTTTGCATTTTAAGTTAAGAAGTAACGGGTGGGGCATAAATAATGATACCGCCAGTATTTCGTCAATATCTCGGTGAGTTTTCATTGTAGATACTTGAGCGTAGTCTCAAAACATTTTCCATTTAATTCTCTACAAAAACCCTAAGAAAAGAGCACGCACAATAAATAACCATGAATTCATAGGCTGTCACATAGTTGTCCCAAACGGAAGTACTTTGCAGCGCACATTTCCAGAAGATTAATTATGTCTCTGGTTCTGTCTAATCAGACGCGAACGCACTCTAATGTGGATTTTTCCATGTTTTCAGACATCCTCTTTCTCACAGCACTCAAAACGACTCTCTTAGACAACACAGTGAGTTTCTTATGGCAGATTTTCTTGAAAAATGAGTTGGAACTAGGTAGCATTTTCCTCTCACGCACTCTGGGCGCCAAAAGAAGACTTGTACGCCAATTGGATTGGTGAGACATGGATAGAAAAAACATTTTTCTGCACCTTTGCAAAACAAAATTGGCAAGAAAACGTTACAGTTTGTCCTAACTGTACTCAATTTATGATGAGCCCCATTAGCAGGGCGTAGAAAACCGAATATGAAATAAAAGGAAAAAGGTCTCGATCACAAGGACTTAAAATAAAAAACTTGTTTCTCAACTGATAGACCATTGCAGGCACTACAAAATGGCATATTCAGTCTTTCTCTATGCGCTGAAAGTGCGGCGAAAAAATAAAAACAAAACGTAATATTGATTGCAAAATACTTCCATTTGAGACATAGCAGTGTTGACAGCCTATGAATTCATGGTTATTTATTGTACGTGCTCTTTTCTTCGGATTTTTGTAGAAAATTAAATGGAAAATGTTTTGAGACTACGCTCAAGTCTTTACAATGAAAACTCACCGAGATATTGACGAAATCCTAGCGATATCATTATTTATACCGCACTCGTTAATAAAATAATTAAGGCTAAACAGAATAAAATTTCTTCTCTGTTTTCGATACGTCCAACATAGAATTTGTTTTTCCTAATGTTTATTTCGAAAATTATGTACAAAATAGTCTAGTAGTTTTGTGGAACTTAAATAAACATAAAAGTTGTGTTATATTATCTTTTATCATAAAAACATTTTGTTAAAATTCCATATTTACTTTTCCATAATACAAATGGGTGTAATTCTATTACAGTATCCTAATAATTATATTATCAGGAAAAGACACATTCAAACTCTCGAACTTTTTTTCTTCAAACCACTTGATTTTTTCAAAAAGTTCAATTTCATTTCGTCAGACGCATTTTAATGTATACTCGGACAATAAATAATAATTTTGTTTTTTATTTCATTTTATAAAGAATATAATTCTCGATCGGTATCTTAAAAATGACTGTAAATTAAAATAAATTAGTTTTGAAGAAAATTTTTAGTCGAAAAAATACCCCGTTAGAGTTCCGACTTTTATTTTTGAAAAATCAACATTTTTCATAGTATATAACGTGTAATATTCTATAAAAGATGATATCTAGAAATTATTTATAAAATTTTTGATAAAAAATAAATCGGTTTTTACTAAAATATAATTTTTTTTATTAGTATTTCGCGAGCAACATTGTGATATGTGAACAGAAAACATTCATTCTATCTTAATCTTAAAAAAATACTCCAAATCATTTGAAAAATAAAAGTGATTTTTCTGTCAATATTTAGAAAGAATAATGTTTAATAATTGACTGATTTTGTATAAAACTGTATTTTTCTTTACTTACTTTTTTTTCATCTATAACAGAATCAATGACATATTTGTAATTATCACTCAAAGTTACATCGGATAATAACAATCGTATGCAAATAACGCGATCATTGATGTTGTTTTTTATTTAGAACATTATTCTAGATTTAATGTAAAGTAGATTTTTCTATACTGGAGGAGTATGTATTTAAATCAATGTAAATTTTCTCTATTAAAATCTAAAATATCATTTGTTAACTACAGAAAACCGTGTTAGATAATATGTCGTTATTGCTAGAAATGATGACGATCTATGTTAAGATCAGTGTGCTGCAGAATCTGCCTGTTTGTTTTGACGATTGTCAGGGGAAAAGTTATTTGATTGGGGAAATTTTTTTGTAAAAATGGAATTTCTTTTTTTGCAAAAAGAAATTCTGTTCGTAGATTATGTCGAGAAATTTTTTTAATAAACTTTTTTCATCCAATCTCACGAGTAGATTCTACTCAACTACTTCTATTTGAATAGTTGGATTTATATTTATTTGATTTCTCTCTCTTTCAATTGTCATTTTACATCGTTTTAAAACGACAAACATTTTGTTTATTCTAATGCTGTTGTATTATTAAAATATTTCGTACAGTTTTTTTGACTACTGTACATAGTCACTTATGAATATCAAAATTAACACTCGGCCTGTCCACGTAACGGTCGCCTTTTCGTGATTCTGTCACGATTTTTGTTGTTTTGCGAGCCTCTTGACACTCAAACAAAAGGAAACTCAAGGACCGTTTACATCTAGTCTTGTAGAGAAAAGTGAAGCTGAACAAAATGTGATATTTTCTGTTTCCGCAGAGTGTCGTGGTTCTCAAATATAACAAGTTTTACGAGCCCCGTTTTGGCAAACTTTAGATTGGGGCTCGTAAAAATTTTGTTGTACTTGATGATCACGATATTCTGCGAAAACGAAAAATATCACATTTTGTTCAGCTCATTTTTCTCTATAAGACTAGATGTAAATAATTCCTTAGTTTCCTTTTGTTCGAACGCCAAGAGACTCGCAAAACAACAAAAATCGTGATGGAATCACGCGTTACGTGGACAGGCCGCACTTCTATACAACCACAGTATTTACTGTAGTTCTGTGTGTGAATTTCATCATGTGTATGTTGTTCTTTTCCTCAAATGAAAAATAATTCTATTCGAATGGTTCTATCAAGATGATGTGAAATTTTCATTTTGAAATGATATAGATCTCTTCATCAGGATGAAAAAACATTGTACAATAATTACGATTGATTTTGTTAGTTATTTATATGAGATGAAAATGTTGTTCTATTTATATATCAGTCGGAATGAAAAGAATGAAGAGTGTGTAAAGAAGAAAAAAAGAGATGGATTTATTTAAGAAAATAATGAATATTAATGTAGAAAAATTGTTTCAATGTATATTTTAATTCAATTTTTACGATAGTGAATACTGTCACACTTTCATTTTTAGAATAAAAAAGCACAACACTTTCTCAAATAATAAATTGTTTTAAAATATGATTTGTTTGTTTATTTTCCATACTCAAAATGACTAATAAACAACACATTATGATTAGTTTTATGTGTTTCATGTGAATTTATTGAAGATTAACTAAATATATCATGTGTTAGATAGTTCTTCATCTTGTTCTAACATTGCCAAAGAATTTTTGTGTGGCATCTGGATAGTTGTAGTCTATAGAAAAAAAAATAATTAGCTTTTTTTTCCTCTTTCATTCTGTATTGAGCACAAGTATTTAGTTAGCAGTATCACGAAGATATTGATCGCATCTATCAAACGAGAGAAAAACAGTAAAAAAAAAAAATAATAAAAGGAAAATGATGATGAATCAGCAAGCATTTGTAACAACGATCTTTGTTATGATAAGAAACGAGAAGAGAAGAATATAAGAATAGAGAAAATCTCTCAATGTCATTTGGAGTACGATACGGTAGCTGTCATAGAACGAGAAAAGAAAGTGATTCCGTCTAATGTTCACTGTATAGACCGGAAAAAAAAACGAAGAAGAAGCAAGAAGAGAATAATGTAGTTTTTTTTTCTTTCTTTTTTTTGTTTCTATTCTAGATGATGTTGTTGTGGACATTTTGAGTTCTATTATATATTTTTTTTTTTTTTTTTTTATTTACTGTTTATTTGATGATTGAAGAAGAGAAAGAGTATGTAGTAGAGAGGGAAAGAGCAAGCAAAGTAATATGGTCGTTTATATATATTATTTTATTTTATTTTTTTCAGAACGAGAGAAAAGAAAAGAGAACATATGATTATAGTATTAAAAACATACACAAATTGAAATATCTTTAGTATTATTATTATAATGTCAAATAGAACAACGTAAGTTTTTTTTTTTCTTTTTTTTTTTTTTTTTAGAAAAAGAATTGGACGTGTAGATTGTTGATAAGACGTTAGTAGATCGTTTCACAATGATAGAAATCTATCTTGACTTGTGTATTTGTTCCAGCTTCTTTTTAGTATGGAGAAAAGTGTTGCGTTTACACAACTCTAAAGAGAGATTATGTAGTAGAGATTAAAACTCGGTAAATTTCTTATTATATTGATAATTATCAGAAACGGATGTTTCTTTTAAATAATGAGATTGTAAAACTGATATATCATGTTTTTAAACAGATGAGTAGCTGGAGGAAGTATCTAAAGGTTGAAAAGTAAGTAAAAGTTTGTTGTTTCTTATCAAATCTTAGGTGAAGTGTTTTGTTGGTTAAGTGGGAGCGTAAAAATGTTGGTCTATTTAATTTAGTAAAATATTAGCAAAAGAGAAAATAATAGAGACTTAAATCATTTTGTCGATTAGTAGAAAAAGGCTATTATTTTTTTTTTGTCTCTTCTACTCTTATTATATTTCATTGTCTTCTTAGATCTATTTAGTTTAATTCACTAACAATCATAATGCAGCAGCCGCCGCAGCAACAACAACAGCAACCATTATCACCTCTTCCAGCATCTCAAAACATTCTTGCCGGTGGTGTTCATGTGGGTGGAAAAACATCATCGGAATTTTACACGGTTGAAGTTGGTGATACAACTTTTACAATATTAAAACGTTATCAAAACTTGAGACCGATTGGTTCGGGCGCACAAGGATTTGTTTGGTTAGTTGTATTAATCTCTTCTCTGAAATGTTTAATAACGTATTTATGTTTGATCTACTTTTAGTGCTGCTTATGATCAAGTTCTAGCTCAAAATGTGGCCATTAAAAAATTGAGTCGTCCATTTCAAAATGTCACACATGCCAAACGAGCATTTCGAGAATTTTGTATTATGAAATTAGTGAATCATAAAAATGTACGTATACATTGAACAGCCTATGAGGGAGTATCGTCAGGTGAGAACCTCCGATTACAATGATCTTTTGCCGATAGATAGAGGCTAGTGCCCTAGTAAAAAGGCTAAAAAAGAATTTCTGACCATATTGTATCTTTCTACAGTTATGAAATTTAATATGATAAAAATATGAACTACTACTTTTTCAGATAAGTTTTGAAAGGTAGCAGCTTGCATTTTTGCTGTATTTTCAAAACAAAAGAAGATGTGGAGTGTGCCAGAGTCTCAGAATATTTAGTACAATTTTCTCTTTAACATGAGACGTTGTAGAGCTCTGAATGTATCTTCATTCGAGATTTATAGAAGAAATAAAGTGCAAAAATATCGTGACGGAATTACACTGCGGTAGCAGAGTTACATGATCAAGTCGATTGGCAAAAATATAAAACAAAAATGCTGCCATTTTATAGTGCGATATATTTGCACAGTGGAAAGTAGTGGATAACCTCATGGTGATCGATCAACTATGTACTTTTTCCCAGCTGGCTCTCGAATACAGTGCTAGTTTTCTCATCGAAAAACATTTTTAGGAAACATTACATGACATGCTTTTCCTTAAGCTAGTAAAAAGTTGATAACCCGCGAAAGGAAAGTCTGAAACTTTCTGAATTATTGACAAACGATATAGCAAAAAGTTTCAGATCTTAATTCGCTATTGTTGCAAAGTTATGAATTTTTAGTTTTGTATGATGTATGGTGGTGGTAAAGAAAAAAATTCCATAACTTTTGAGAGAAGCAATATGGTCAGAAATCCTCCTTAGCCTTTTTACTAGAACACTAACCTCTTTCTATCGGCAAAAGATTCGTGAAATTGGAGGTTATCGCCTGAAGATGCTCCCTCGTCAGAAAAAGAATTGATTGTATCGTCATAGTTACTGATATTTCTTGTAGGAAAATCATATTTGTTATTAATTTAGATCATATCTTTATTGAATGCATTTACGCCACAACGAACATTAGACGAATTTGCTGATGTGTAAGTTTTATCTTGACAATTTAAGATTAAAGAGCTTGTTTTCAAAAATTTGTTTTTTTTATAGTTATTTGATAATGGAAATTATGGACGCTAATTTGTGTCAAGTGATACAAATGGATTTAGATCATGAGAGAATGTCCTATTTGCTTTATCAAATGTTGTGCGGAATCAAACATTTACATACAGCTGGAATTATTCATAGAGATTTAAAACCATCAAATATTGTTGTTCGGTCAGATTGTACATTGAAAATATTAGATTTTGGCTTGGCAAGAACAGCTGGTACATCGTTTATGATGACACCTTATGTAAGTATATATGCATTAGTTATATTCAAACTTAACATTCATTTTTATTTGGTAAATAGGTTGTGACACGATATTATCGAGCGCCTGAAGTATGTATGTTTGAACAAGTTAAATAATATTATACTATTCAGTGATTATTCTTCATTTAAGGTTATTCTTGGAATGGGATATCAAAATAATGGTAGGTTGATTAGAAAAATGAGACTAATATTTACTTCTTGCTTTTGTTAATGTCTTTTAGTTGACATATGGTCAGTCGGGTGTATTTTTGGTGAAATGATACGTGGCCAAGTAATATTTCCTGGCTCAGATCGTATCCTTTTATTTTTTAGTCTAATAGTGTCTAGAGTTTTTGATTAGAGGGATGAGGACGAATTTCTCCCCCCGTTTGAAACTCGGAATAAGTGGTCTCCGAGTAAGTGATTTCGGAGTAGGTAATGTCGGAATAAGTGATTTTGGAATAAGTGGAATTCGGAGTAAACAATCTTGCAAATTTCATATTTCAGAGTAAGCCCATAAACTTCTCCTCTCTCGAAAAATTTGTAACGAAAACTCTGATTGTGTCTACTTTAAATTTGTCTTTTTCTTTAACTAAATTTCTCAATCAGATATTGATCAATGGAATAAAATTATTGAACAATTAGGAACGCCCACGAAAGATTTTATGATGCGTTTACAACCAACTGTGAGAAATTATGTTGAAAATCGGCCACGTCATCAAGGCTATCAAATTGATCGTCTATTTCCCGATACATTA
Source organism: Didymodactylos carnosus (assembly GCA_905250885.1). Lineage (NCBI taxonomy): Eukaryota > Metazoa > Rotifera > Eurotatoria > Philodinida > Philodinidae > Didymodactylos > Didymodactylos carnosus. The sequence continues at coordinate 13,200 of CAJNOQ010000417.1, read as the reverse complement.
TTTCCACCTGATAGTGAACAATCTAAGTTAACAGGTATATGTTTCGTTTGCATACAGAACTCATCTTCTGAACAGAATAAACGTATCTATAGACGATGTGCCTACCCAACGTTGTTATACTGAACAAGAATTTGGTTCGTGGTAGGATTTCTGTTGCTAAATGCTCTTAGCTCTAATATATAGTTTTCTGATTGAACTTCATGCTGTTGGGTTTTCTACGAATAGACATAGTGAATATATTCTGTTTTCTTTTTAGCTGCGTTAGCCCGTGATCTATTATCAAAAATGTTGGTTATTGATCCTGAAAAGCGTATATCTGTTGATAATGCTATTAATCATCCTTACATAAACGTTTGGTATGAAGATTCTGAAGTGAATGCGGTAGGTATTAGCATTCTCTTCTTACGTCTTATAACAAGTCTTACGCTCTTTTTTTAGCCTGCACCTGGTCAATATAATCATTCGGTTGATGAACGGGAACATACAGTTGATCAATGGAAAGAGTTGATATTTCATGAAGTTATTCAATATGAATTAGCTGAAATTTCCAAGTATCAACCACAACAGACGATTCCTCAACAAGCGCAATTACAACAATCTTGTATGTATCATTAAGCGTACTCTTCCCTCTCTTTTTTCACTCATGGATTGAAGCAATGTTGTGATCGCGTTCAAACTCATATCAGAGACAGAACATCAGAAAAGAAAATCAACGTATTTTTGCACAGAATTTTCTAATATGTTCTTCCATGGGTTGTTTTTGAGAGATCCCGGTTTTCATCCAGTCATATTACGAAAAAATGATCCGATGGAGCTCAGACTTGTATCATAAATACTACAGACTCTATCTTATGTTTTGATTTTTTTTCGATAAATCGTATGAAAAAAGTTTCATCGAAGATTTTCATCATTTCGGATTTATCGAAAAACATCAAACCTAAGATAGAGTCTGTAGTATTTGTGATACAAGTCTGAGCTCCATCGGATCATTTTTTCGTAATATGACTGGATGAAAACCGGGATCTCTCAAAAACAACCCATGGAAGAACATATTAGAAAATTCTGTGCAAAAATACGCTGATTTTCTTTTCTGATGTTCTGTCTCTGATATGAATTTGAACGCGATTGCACCTTTAGTTCTATCATTGAGTGAAAAAAGAGAAGAGAGTACTTTTAATTAAGACAGTTCACATGGTAAGCCTCCCTTCCCCGCGTCAGCCACCTATCTCAGCCCAGGTACGTCTAATCTAAATCAGACTTTCAAGGAATGTTGACCATGTCAAAGTGTGGTAACGAAATATTTTTTTTGGCGCCACTTGCAACTATTCGTGAGAGGGCATCACAACACGCGCTAAAAGTGAGCATCTATGACGTGCAAGGATTCTCATTCCAGTTAAATGATAGAGAGCTCGGACTTTTTTCGTTTTGCAGTAAACATCTTTGCCTAGGAGTTGACAGAGCCCGATTTTGGAATTTTTCATTTACTGATTTCTGGTGCTTAATAGAACTTTAAAATCCGAAAAATCCTTAGAAGATTTCTTAGAAATCACTCATTTCTATAAAAAATGGAAGCATAAATTAACACTAGAACGCCCGGAAATTTTCATGACCTAGAACGCCCAAATTGGTCATTTTGACCGTTACTGTTTTTTTTAAAAATTTTATACTTAAAAATGGTTCTGAATTCAACAATGAATTAAAAATTCTGCAAAAAATAATTTTTATGGGACAAATTAAAAATTATGACATAATTTATTTTTAAATAAATTGTATGTATGTAGTTTGTTTTATTAAGGATAAAAATCACAAAACGGTCAAAATGACCCCTACGGGCGTTGTAGTGTTAAAAATCGAGCTGTCAAGTCCTAGATATAGGTGCTATTTACAAATCAAAAACAAAAATTTTCTTTCTCCAATGTATTGTCACCGAGAATTCCTACACGTGGCAAAAGCCTTGAAACTAAAAAAACAGTTTTGGGAAAAACGCAAAATAAGTTTTGATTGTGTTAAATGCGTTTTACTTAAAAACTGTTTAAGTGATAAATAATTTGTTGATACTTTACTATAGGTTATCAGTCTTGGTGGTTCTAATAAATATGTGCAGCACATGCGTGTGCTTATGCAATGCAAGTGCAAAAACGCCAGTTTTTTTGTTATAGGGGTTCTGAAAAACTCGCTAAAAACCTATCCTATCTAGTCAGTCATAGTCATTCCATAAAAGCGCAGGAAACTCTGTTTACAAAAAGTTTTACGCGTTTAGCGAGTTTCGAATAATAAAGCGCAAGAAGCTGCGAGTGTGTAAAAATAAACCGCAGCAACACGCGTGTAAAGCCTTTGTTTCCACGGCAACGTGTGTTTCCTGCGGTTTATTTTTACACACTCGCAGCTTCTTGCGCTTTATTATTCGAAACTCGCTAAACGCGTAAAACTTGTCGTAAACAGAGTTTCCTGCGCTTTTCTAGAATGACTATGACTAACTGGGTACACAAAATTATGCCATTAGAAAGTAGACACTTTGGGCTATCAGTCCCAGTATTTTTCTCATAATCGATATGTTTGATAAAAATCGGCATTTCTGATCTGGGGAGGGAAGGCTTAATGCTGTAAATAGAGTACTGTCTTGCTTAAAAATGGTTAAAATGGATGTACAATTGAGTTTTAAAATACTAACATTCTATTTCATTTTTTTATAGATTTGGCTTCAATGTTCAACAATGTTGTCAATGGTGCCACAACTCCCGGCGCACAGTCAATAGATCAAGAACAAATGATGGATGCAAACTAAAATAGCTATCAAACAGGCTATACACAATGCAATAGATGTACAGTTTGTTATTTGTTTTGTGCAATAACAACGACACTTCTTCTTTCCTCTAAACAAATGCTCATCTCTCTATCTCTCTTTTTTTTTTGTGAATGTGTGTGTCTTTTTTGTTTTTACGCTGGTATAGTAATTGTTCTCGTTCTGTTTTCCATTTGTTTTTCTTCTGTTTTTAGGTGTGTGATCTCATATTTCCTGTGTGTGTGGTTTTAAGTTGTTTCATGATGATAATGATCATTCTTTGTCTCTCTTACAGTGTGACTATTTTCTTTTTTTTCTGGTTTGTTTTGTGTTCGTATTATTATTTACATTGTGTATAGTTTCTCTCTTAATATTTCAACATGTATAACGTGGTAAATAAGTGATGTTCTTTTGTTTAGAATCATATTTGGAAACTATGAATAAATCAAGGTACCGATATATTTTGTGTTATGGTATTAGAATTGAACATCATGATGATATTTTAAGAGTAATGCTCCTAAAACAAACAAAAAATTGACTATTGAGCTAAACATGATGTATGATAGAGTCAAATGTCCTCTAAAATTTGAGATTGTTTCTAGCTTCCCGAAACGTTTCTTTGAGAAAATATGAATTTTTTAATATTTGGTACTTTCAGTTAAAAAGCTCTTAATTTCTAAATTTTCTAGTTTTTCAATTTTTTCTTTTCTTTTGTGTAAAACAATTTTTTTTTCTTCAAGAAGCCAGTTTTTTAGACTGCAGAGTTTTCTGCAAAATGTGACGTCTTCCAGCTTATAGGCATTTTTACTAAGAGCCATAAAAAAAGCAGATTTTCTTGTTTTGACGTTCCTAGTTCAAATCTCGACATGGCTACATTGCATATTGATCTCATCGAAACTTTGTCCGCTCGAGTTAGAATTTTTAGCACAGACATAAGACACTCATATGCCCAGATGTTTTTAAATTTAGTTCTTCAGCACCTTTTCTTCATAGGGAGAACGGCTGAGTTCTTCATAAGAAAATTTCGTGAAGAAATTCGCAACGTAGCATTGTGAATACCTAAATCGACCAATACCTGGGTGTATTGGAGCTTATTATCGGTGGTAAAATTTAAAAGCTTTATTATCGGTAAAAGAAAAAACGTTTATTACTGGGAGAATAATACTTCATGTTTCCAAAATTTTCTTAAAATGCTCTCGTGAATTACTCCGAGAACTTTTAATGTTTTAATTTTAGCTTTTCAAATGAAAATCAGTGCATATTCAATTCACAGCAGAGATTAACTTATACAGTAGCTTCCAGCTCAAAAACATATTGTTTAGTTAAAGAGAAATTACGTGAAAGACATTGACCTAGCCAGATGCCGTTATCTTCCAAAGAATATGAACATTGCTTCTAATCATTGTAAGAGATCGACGTAGCAATTTGCACATTGTAGGATGTCTCCACATTGCACTGATTCAAATACATGATGGAAATTCATCATTCACACAACATGTATATTTAACATCAGACATGAAACTCAATAAAAACTAATAACTCAGCTCATACTTTTTTGTCACACGAGGTGTCCAATTCTATATATTGTTAATTTATTATGAAAAACCATTTAAAAAATACAAAAATCAATTAAGAAAAGAACCTCTTGCTTAGCAAAACTTGTCTTTTTTTATCACTCTCGCTCCGTTTTACTAATTACAAACAAAAACTTAATTCAAAATTTAGTTCAATTTTAGTTGTAAAGAAGTCTATGACGGGAAAACATATTTATTTCTTCAACTTCGTTTGCTTTTTAGACGCTGATCGAAGTACTACCAATTTTCTCCATCTATCGATCATTTGATTCTGTTTCAACATTTTTCTAAATGAAAGAACAACTTCATCTCTGCCGTGACTCTATTCTGTATGAGTTAACTCACCTGTTGCACTTTCTCCGATAATTTTTCAATTTCTGAAAATAAATTTCCAACTTTTTCGTTCAAAGCTCTAATGCTTTCTCGAATATCATTCAATGTTTCACTTGGCACACAGGAGCTATAATAAGTTTAATACTTTGACAGTCATAGTGGATCGAAAGAACAAAGAGCGAAGGATTTAGCATCATATAACCATAGTCAACGTCCTCACGAATTCACACTCTTGGTAAGCATCAACTTCATCTCGTGTGAAACAGATTCTTTGTTGTCTTAATACGATGAATACAAAAAGTTATGACTGAGCACCGCACAGTAGAACCGACTTATGTATTCAAATGGAAAGTCCCATTGATAATGCACACTGGAACACTCATTCTGCTTACCCATTTGAATATACATCAGGAGTCACTTTCGGCGTGGGTGCTGTTGTTGTACTCTTCAAATTAAACGCTTTCGTGAATATTGAAATTTAGAATTTCAAAAAGAACATACTGTATTCAGTTTCTGTAACTCAAACTGCATCACTTTTAGTGTTTCATTCATATTACTCTGATTCGTGTCAACAATTTCTTCAGCGGCCTGCTCGTTTCTAAATACATAGCTCAGTATAACAGTTATTGTTTTTAGTTTTAATTCGTTTAAAGCTAACCGCATCACTGTACCATCGCCAGGTGATATTTCCGGTGGTTTTTCTTTTTCTGCTTTAGACTTGGCAAAAGTATACGTCGCCGCCTGCTCGAACTCATTCCACTTGTCGTTCGCTTTTTCCTTATCGACAGCTATCATTTCTAAAAGAGACAAGAAAAGAAAGCTAATTGCCCGAGAGACAAGCGCCCATACCTACTAAACATTCGCGTATGTTTTATGTCCGCATTCTTCTTGGCAAGACACCTGCAGCTACACACTTTTAGAACCAAAAGTATAACTAGTCGAAGTGCGAATGCAACGAGATTTAGTGGTGGATAGGCGAAAAATGGTCGTTCAAAATATTTTCGAATAAATGAATATCGTTGATATCGCCAATAGAACTCAGTGTTTTCTTCAACTTTGACAATTGTAGTACTAAACTCAAAAATATACATACATACACACACATTCTTTTTGAATCGAAAAAGCTCGCAGTACTCACTTGAACACAGCTATAAGTAAATTTAATAAGAGAATTTGAATGAATAAGCTATGTACAGCAAGTAAAACATGTGTGGCTGCTGCTTCGGTTACAATCGTGCTACTGTTGTGGTTGTCAGATATGATCTCTAAACAACAGTAATTAGACAATAATTCGGATTCTACACACACATAATGCTTTGCACAACAACACGGCACTTGTGCATATCGGTGGTGCCGAAGTAAAAATTATCTATGGAAAAAATCTAGGTGCAGTTCGTCTGTAATCGGGCGATGTACCACTAGTTGTCATATAGATTACTACTCTAGTGGGACTTTTTGTAAGCAAGATCTTGACTTCTTGAATTTTTTCAGTAAGATCTTGATAAGAAAATGTAAGAATTCAAGAAATTTCAAGATATCAAGATCTTGAATATCTTGTAATTTTTTGATTTTTTTGTTCCAAGATCTTGATTAAGATCTTGAGTGATTGAATCTTGTACCTAAGACCTCTGAAATTCTTGAATCATCGTCTTGTTTTACACTGTTGTGTAAATATAAATACGAATATTTTCACACTTAGAATAACTTCGAATTTGTTTTCCTTCTTGAACACACCCCAGAGAACGTACTTAATACAAGTACTTGATTACTTGCTAAGTATTTGTCAATGATCAAATACCTGCCTTATTGCTAAGAAGTACTTTCTGAAAGCACTTGGCAAGTACTTACAAGTAAATTTACTTCTTGGGAAAAGGCAAGTACCGGCTTCATTACGCAGACGAAGTACTCGGCCCCAAGTACGTTCTCTAGGGTAAAGAGCCTATAATTCTATATGGTCGTATATCTAATGGCTATGGCTGTCATAAATGAAAACAAACTGTAAAGAAAATTGTTTACTTAAGATCGTGCAACATCTTGGGTGGATTCGCTCAAGATCTTGGGCACAAGAAGTTTTACTATGGTAGTTGAAAATGTGTAATTAGATGTGTCTGCATGAGCAACTAGCAATAGGAAAATCGGTCGTTGCAGCTGAAGAGAAATCAAGCAATCGTTCGATTACTAGATTTCCATTGTCACCAAAGCATTGCAATCGGGTACAAATCAAGTAATCTAGATAAATCGGGCGATACTAGATAGTTTTTTAATGCTTGGATGTAGTGAGAGATCACTTACCATTCAGTTTTTCTAACTCTTTTTCTGTATCTCCATAAATAAGCCAATAAGATGGATAGAGGATATTGCTAAATATGCCACGCATGTCAAATGTTATGGTCCGATAACTGATCATTGACCGTGACACAACTCCGTAAGCAACGATAGTTATGAATATGATATAAACGAATGCTGATAAATCCCTCAGCTGAAATGGTGAGAGTAAAGTGTAACTGCTCTGCTGAGAAGAAAGTGATTTTATACCATATTTTTCATCATAAAGAGTTTTGGTCCTAGATATTTCAATACGATGATGAATTTTAGCGACTGCAGATACCATAATTCCAAATCAAAGGCCAATAAAATCCTAAAAAGAGAGCAGCTCATTGACAAACATCTAAGACAGCATCAGTCTAGTATGACTTTCCTTGCCACAGTGAACAGCCGTGGATTATTGCTGGATTTGTGTTTGAATATAATTCCCAAATAGAATAGCAGAAACACCGATACATAGAAGAATTTCGTAAACGCGCCTAACAAAAACGAGCCCGACTGATACCATCGTTCTTGTATTCTGTTTTGATAATGATACGCCAACTGTTGACAAAAAGGAAACAATGAACTATAATTCGTAAATTGGCAAAAACGCGACTTTACGAATTCGTCGGATATGCGTTGGCATCTACGAATTCGTAAACTCGCATACTTCTCACCTTAATTCGCCGTTATTTTTACGAATTCGTAAAATAAAAAAAAACTATGCGAATCGATGCGAAGAGACGATTCTTACTTTTCTTAATCTTAAAGACATGTGTCTTGTCCTTGACATCAGTTCGTCAAGCGTATCTGACAAATTTCATAAATAGAAGTAGTAAATTCGGATTTTATTGTCTAGGAATTTTTCTATGAGATTAAAAATAGATAGATTAGTCGCTTCGCGTAGTTCTCATCTTAATTCGCCTTTATTTTTACGAATTCGTAAAATGGACAAGAAGCTCATCAAGGACAAGAAGCATTTCTATGAGGTTAAAAATAGGTAGATTCCTCTCTCCACATCAATTCGAATACTTCTCATATTAATTCGCCCTTATTTTTACGAATTCGTAAAATGCGAATTGATATCAAGGACAAGAAATTTTGCGAGGATGGCTGTGAGTGTTTACACAACAAGCCAAACGTGTTTCGCTGTATTTCAGTTGACATCAATTCGTATTTTACGAATTCGTAAGAATAACGACAAATTAATATTAGAAGTATCCATTTTCAACCGCTGGATCAGTTCGTAATACGAATTAATCCAGTTCTAAAAGCAGTGACCACTAATTCGTGAACTAATTTTACGAATTATTTGCGAATTGATCAGCATCGTGTCTGATCTCTTCGGATGTTTACGAATTCGTAAGATAAATTCGTAAAAGTTTTTAGGAGTATCCGTACGAATTCGATACAGTTCGCATCAATTCGGTGCGAATTCTCAAAATAAGCGTAAAATGCGAATTGTAGCATCATTTTTACGCTTAAAAATTGCGATTCGTCAATTCGTCTTTAGACACTTTGTCCACACATCCCAACGCACCTGTCTTAATTCTTCAAATAAGAATGCTGTTATGGTGATTAGCACATATATCTCCGTCCAATGAAATTTAGTTCCCATTTTTTCTGGTGGCTCAAATTTATACAGCATCATATAACTGAATACCAACACCAGAAAGACATAGGTGGCCTGAAACATAAACTAGTAATTATGAATGTGCGATCCTAACGATAACGCTTACAAAATCATAGCACATTTTAATCATTGGGCTGTTGTGGAAATAACGAAACCGACTGACATATCTAAGAACTTTGTTGTCCGTATAATAATTGATGCCATATGGCGAGAAACTACACAGATTAAGTCGTCGTATTTTCAAAAGTATACTGTGTCATGCACAAGAAACGATTTGTTTTTAACGTTTCCTGCTCGGTTGCAATAACCCCAATAAATCCGAAAAGTGATTCCAGTAGCTGAAAGAGTTTTTTAATCAAGTATATGCAAGTTTCATTAAACTTAGCTAATCGAAATCGAAAGTTTCTTCACACAACTCAACCGTACAGACCAAACTTTTATGGAGAAAATGAGATGTCTTCGAGCTCTCCGTAACATTTTTACGATAATTTATCGTGCGAAAGATCGCAGCATCACAAAATCAGCAAAATCAACTAGAAAAGAGAAAAAAATGCCTCGGGATCTTTCGTACAACGAATGCAGTTTATCGTAAAAATGTCACGAAGAGCTTGAAGACGTCTCATTTTCTTCAGAAAAGTTTGCTCTGTACGGTTGAGTTATGTGGAGAGGTTTTCGATTTAACTAAGGGACTTGTTTTCGTAGAGTTCTGTTTTCTCTAGAGATGCCATATCAGCAAAGTTTAATGGAACTTGCATATACGAGTGATGCCAGGGTTCCTACATTTCAGACATTCTACGTAGATTTTCACAAATTTCTATTTACCACTGATCGAGACATCGTAATATATTTCCCTACAATTCTAGGAAATGTACAGAATTCTATGTGACTGCGGTATTAGTTTGGTTCGTTCAAGCGACAGACAAGCTGAAATGTGGTTTAGTGGCTCACTCTGATGCTCTATACGTACTTCCCTCCGCTAACAGACACACAAGAATATAGTTTATTAAAGTAGGAAATTTCTCGTGGCATTCTCTTGAAATTCCGCCACAGTTTCCGATTTTGTGGCAGAATTGATCTACAATTCCGAAATTATAATTTTTATAACAAAAATATTCTCCAGTACAAAAGAAAAATTAGTAGTCACAGAGAATTCTATACATTTCCTAGAATTCTATGAAATCTATGTACTTCTTGAAATTCCTTCACTAGAACGACTCAGACCTTGGAGCTCCGAAAAAATTCTTCTATAATTCAAAGGGAAAATGGAGATTTCTAGACTTTGTCTTAAATGCAGGAAATCTGCTATTGCTGTCATATACTTGATTAAAAAACTCTTTTAGCTATTGAAATCACTTTTCGGATTTATTCTAGTTATTGCGACTGAGTAGAAAACGTTAAAAACAAATCGTTTCTGTAATTTTGCACAGCGTTGTAGAAGTCCGACTCTCACTGTTGTTTGTAGCTCTTGGGTTCGATATCTGTCTTCTTGTTCACATCCAATTTCTGAAAAAGATCAATCATCACTAACCGCAGACAAACATTTCTTCAATCCTTACCTCGTCAATAGACACATACTGCGTTTCCACTTCTCTCTTGCGGTACGATACCCAACATGGTGCAAGAAAGCCAAGTGTAATCAGGTTCACGAGAATAATCGGCTTAGCTGACACGTTCACATTTGCCATGGCTAACTTATCATACCAAATCTGATTTAATAACTCATCCACACACGGTGTGGCAAAAAACTTGGCACATTCTGCAGCAACAGCCACCTAAAGTAAGAGAACATTTTTCAATCGCTCGTGGTAGTCCATCTGTATTCCACAACTACCTGCATACATGTCACATTGCCAAACAGTGGCACTTCTCGAATCAGTAATTCACAGGTTAACTTCTCATTGTACGCGTAGCATGTTTCAACGCAACTTGTGGCATATAGTTCAAATTCCAGTGCTTGTTCAATCAGTTTTTCTTTCGAAAATGCATTCGATGCTTTTTCCGCAAAATGTTTATAGATTCTTGTTGCAATGAGTGCAGCACACAATCGAGGTTTCAGGTGTAACATAAACACTTTGGCCAACTCGATTTCAGTTGTGAATAACGCCCACAGAAACAAGTCTCGCAGCATCTGTTCTTCGGTGTACTTTTCTTGTCGGTGATTGATCCACTCGCTAATCTCGGTCTCCTCATGGTTCGATGTTAGCTCATTACCGTGGTTGAGAATCTTGCCGAGTTCAGTATAATCCACAGTGTCATGAGGATGACAAGTGAAGAATTTTTTCCGCAAACTTGAGCAAGCGTCTGATAGATCATTTACGGCTCGTCGTAAAGTTTTGTGGCGTTTTTTTGTATTAGTAACATAGAGTTCTTCCATAAATGAGCCAATCCATTCGAAATAAACATTGTTCAACTCTTTAAATGTGCGCGGTGGTTGTTCACTGTTAAAGATAATTTTGAGGCTCATATAGTCAGTCTGAAATAGATTTCGACATTTAGATCATTTTCGTCGTCGTGAGAACAGCACTCACATCATCATATTGTTTGAACGAATACTTGTACCATTTCAATATTCCACTTTTGAGACACGACGTACGAGGATCAACATGAAGCCGAAGAAAATAATCGACGAATGTTGGCTTTTTTTGTTTGAGCGCTAGCTCGAACAAATCAGGATAGTAGTCAGCCTCAATAAGAAAACATCGAGTTCACAGATGTTCGTCTTTGGAATGGGAGCTGCACATCACTTACATTTGTGACTACATTTGGCTGAACAATGACGACGTTGTCTGCCTGATCATGCTGTACACTTTGTCTGGCGAGAGTGTCTTTGTCTCGTTGTCGCTTCCCATCAATTATTTTTTTAGCTCCATCAAGACAGTTCCACACAACGGCTAGTTTCAGAAGTGCCGACTGACTCTCTTCCGACCTGAAAGTAGTATTTGACCTTGGTCTTGTATTGGTTGTTGGTTCGTCGTCATTGCTAGCTTTATAAGCTGGAAGGAGTTGAGAAACAAAAGTGATTAGCATGTAAATGAAAGATGCATCACATACCGGTGAAGATCGCTTTGAATATGATGTCGGCCACCTCTTTATCCCTATCTAATCTGAATACATGCAACAATTTTCGATTTTTTGGTTGCATTATCTCAATAATTTGTACCACACTTGTTTGCATATCTTTGTCAGAAAAATCGTCGCGGTGGCGTCTGTCACCTTTGGAGAACGCCAAGCGGAGCTGAGAAAAGATTTCTTCTCTTGTCGCATCTCTGCAATTATTCGCAGTTCTGACATTGTGCGATATGATCATGCTTGAGAAATCTACCTTCTTGCTGTGTTGCTCAGATCGATTAGTGTAGCCAAAACATCTGCCATTTGGCCACTACCCTTCATTTGTCCAAAATAAGATCAACTTAGTTTTACTCAGAAAATGTGTTCGCCTACACCGACTGTTTCATACTTGTATGATAACCACTGGACGCTGCGCACTGATGTCGTTAACAATGACTTCTAGGGTGTTTTTGCCCCCTTCCACAATGATGGTAACAGGATAGCCTGTATGAAAACGAGTTGATTAGTGAAAACTGTGCATACTCTAACATACAGTGATTTGGATCGTCGACGGCAGCTTGCACAAATTGAGATCGTTGTGAATCACTCAGATAAACTTTCATCTCACCATTATCGAACATTATGAAGTGAGAGTGATTCCATTCAAGCGTTTCACTATCGCGTAAAGCCAGTGGCTCGCTGTCGATATCTTTAATGTTCGTGTGACACTGAAATACGTAATGTACTTCAATCCCACTTCCACCATGTTGTTTACTACTATCCAAAATACAAGGCAGGCGGTTGCTTTTTGAATAACTCTGGAGCGGAAGAAGATAGAGGCTTGCGATTTTCAGTTTTGAATAGCCAAAACCTGTACGCATCTGCCCACACAAGTAGCAATGATTTTTGAAAAAACTCAAAGACCGGATTTTGAGCAGATCTTTGGAAAACCGCTTTGGATCTCGGAGAACTGACATAGAAATAGGTCGATCTTTCTTCATAGATAGATAGTCCAACGTATTCTCTGCAAAATGGGAACTAAGCAAACCCTTAATTTTTTCCAGTTCAGGCGTGGCATCGAATTTCCTGAGAGTCCCAGAATCAATATTTCTTTAGGTGTCGCAATACCGAAAATAAATGGAAACATCGGTAATCAACCACGCTAAATCTCGTGACAATATTTGTTTTTCAAAACACTATCAAAAACCTAGTGAAAACCTCACGTCAAGTCAAGACCCATCCAAATTACGTCAGAATATCAAGATGTACTCTATTCTACCTGCATTATATGATGTAACCCAATAAAAGCTATACAAGTCAATAAAAACTACTTTGGTTTTCGAAAGGGTTTCTAGAAATCTTTCGAAATACAACAATCCTTTTACTATTCTCATGTGAAAAAACATATAGAACAGGTAGAATAGAGTACATCTTGATATTCTGATAATTTGGATGGGTCTTGACTTGACGTGAGGTTTTCACTAGGTTTTTGATAGTGTTTTGAAAAAACAAATATTGTCACG
>CAJNOQ010000416.1:0-51562 GCA_905250885.1 Didymodactylos carnosus | reverse complement strand
AAATGATCGAAGACAAGGTCAATAAGGACAAATGAATATGGTGAAGGAAAGAAAGAGATCATATGACTGAGAAGAATATATCTGCCGCTGTAATCATATCACTATACATCATCCAGATAGAAATCATGTTTCCTCGACACTGGATATCTTTGTTATGTATTCAAAGTCTTTCCTATATTCATCAAAATATTTTAACTCTGTGTGAACACAAGATTTTTAAAAAAATGGTATATTTCGATATGAAATGGTTAATTAGGTCCCGAAAATGTTCATGCCGGTCCCGATCCCAATCCCGTCGGGATCGGGATCGGGATCCCGAACAATACCTCAGTGACAGTGAAACCGGGATCCCGATCTCGATCCCGACGAGATTGGGACCGGGTTCGGGAATAAAATAGGGATCGGGATAATCCCGCCGGACCCTAGTTTCTGTTCATATTTGTTACATTTTCGCTGAAAAGTGGTATTAATATATGCAATTTCATTTTAAAACAGTATCTGGTCTATTAATAAATTCAGTTGCAATTTTTAAAAAATCTCATGAGAATCTTCAGATAATCGTTAAATGTGTCTCGTCTACAAAAAGTTAATTTCTACTTTAGTTCAAACATTCATGTATAGTTTAATCTGATTTAAAAAATTTTTTAGCTGAATATTTATGATCATGTGCAGAGGTATAAGCCGATTTTCTGAAGCCGTGTCGTGATACTAAAAGACATTGAGGATCTGTTCTAAGAGACTAATTTGGATATTCCCCTTTTTAATCAAAGGAGGCGTCCAAATAAGTCAAGCACAAATCTTTTCATACGAGGTGGTACTCACTGCTGCTGAAACAGCTAAAGCAGCAATATATTGTAAAGAATGTAAATGGTGTAGATTATTTTTCGTAGTTCCGCAATAGATGATACTTGTGTAGTTAATTTTACTCAAAATATATGTATTATAAACGAGACTTAGTGCTTGACGAGACAATGTATATAACAGAAGTAAGATTTTGTACCGTATCCCAAAGATGGAGCCAACTGATTTAATGGCTTTTAACTTCAAATTAATTGAAAAATAGTGCATGCGATTTTCCACTTGTGACAGTCGTGTTTGATTTTGATTATTCTGCTCAGTCTTTTTCGAACGTTCGTGTTCGGTATACGTAAACATTTCGTCATTCAACGACGGTTACTTTCTAAAATTCGAAAGTTTGATTACTTTTCTCCTTACTTTTTAAGCGTTAGTCGTCCGCCACAAGCATTTCAAATTCAAAGTGAAATTCGCCATTTTCCCGGAGAGAGACAAAGAATGATGAATGTTTCCAATGATGTATTAGATTTGCTCGACAGCTCTGTTAGAAATAATTGAATATTTGAAATTAACAAGAAAACTTTCCCAAGTGTCTACTCGCTTGAAATCTGCTTGATTAAAGATTATTTTTTATGCTAATTTTTCATCATCACTCGGCTGCTCTCGAGCAGGCGACCACGATCTTCTTCCATTTGTGCTTACTCTTAGCATTATCTACAATGTCCATCACTCTCCAATACTTCTTATCGCGAATATCATTGTTGAGTAAGTTCAACACATAACCAAGATAGTCCTGTGGTTGCTTCCTGGATTGTTTGTACCATGCATTGGTTGATATAAGCCAAATTTTCTCAAGGGCTCAGCATCTGAGCGTCTACAAATATATCCTACCTATTCGAGCTGTCTTTTTACAATTGTCTTAATCAGCTTGTCCATATCTAGTCTGTTATATATGGTGACACTTGAAATATGATCTCTACGCCTAATTCCAAGCATTATTCTATAACAACTACGTCACAAGCATTCGTTACAATTATGGAACGACATGATAAAAGAGAGATTCAACCTGGTGTAAACGAATAGATTTGAAGTTCTTCAAAATGTCAAAGCAAACAATCAACCAGATTCAGATAAAGATGAGAAGGTCAAGATCCAGAACTGTTATGATATACTGATTGAAAGTATAGATGCAACAGCAAGTGAGGTGCTGGGGCGCAAGAAAAAGATTAGTAAGAAAACCTGACTTATAGAGAGAACAATCATGTTGATCAAAGAACGGAAGAATGCCAAATTGCTCTCTGAACATACTAGAACAGCAGATAACCGTTCTAAATGGAAAGAACTCTCCTCAAAAGTTGAATAGAAATGCAAGAAGGATGAAATGGACTATCTCAAAGAGAAAATACGTGATTTGAATACAGCGTTCTAACGACATAAAATCACAGACGTCTGGAAAATAGTTAACGATTTAAATGGCAAGAACGTAAAGAAGGTAATGAAGGTAAAGGACACGAATGGAAAACAAATTAAAAACATCGAGACTCTGTTGAATGAATGAATACACAGAGTACTTCGAGAGTCTATTAAATAACGTAACAAACAACAATGATCAAGACTTACCATTATCAAATAATAACGATCTGCCAGTTGATAGTGGGCCCATATCAATGAAGGAGGTTGAGATAGCCATTAACTCAATGAAGAGTGGTAAAACGCCTGGAATCGATACAGTTATCACAATGAACTTTTAAAAAATGGTGGAGATTTCATCAAACTACAGATGTACAACATCTGCTCTAAAGTTTATGAGTCAGGCATTGCTCCTAAACAATGGACTACAAATGTGATTGTTTCAGTACTAAAGAAAGGCGACTTGCAACAAACGAACAATTATAGAGGAATATCATTAATGTCGGTGGTAGCAAAATTATACAATAGAATTCTGGTTAATAGGCTTAGACTGCACTTAGATCCAATCTTAAGAGATAATCAAGCAGGCTTCAGACAAGGTAGGAATTGCATATATCAGACACACATATTGAGAAGAATTATGGAGGGATGTCGCAAAAAGAGCCTACAATTTGTTGCAACATTTGTTGACTTCAGGAAAGCATTTGATTCCATAAATCGTGTTATGATGTTTAATATCCTCCGAAATTATGGAATCCCAAAAAAATGGTAGATACAATTAGGTTATTATACGATACATCCTTGAGTAGTGTACTAGTAGATGGACAGTTAACAAAAGAATTTAGAATATCTACCGGAGTATTACAAGGTTATGTCCTAGCACCATTCCTTTTCATTATTGTCATTGATATGTGATGAGAAGATGTGAGATGGACAAATATGAGTTTATTCGTGAAAAGAGAACCTCTGCAAGACATTTAGAAAAGAGATTAAGTGACTTGGATTATGTAGATGATATATGTCTCTTAGAAAATTCTATTCAGGAAGCACAACAACAACTAGATGCCCTTAATTTGAATGTTCTAAGGGTTGCCTAGAAATAAACATCCCCAAAACTGAATATATCACTAATGTGAATGGTACGGACGCATTAAAGGTAAATGGTGTTGATCTTGAAAGAGTGCAGGACTTTATACGTCTGGGAGCACACATGGAATCATCAGAAAAAGACGTAAACATAAGAATAAGACAGGCATGGTCAGCTTTTTGGAAACTGGAAAAAATCTGGAAAAGTAATTATCTGCCACTTGCCATCAAAATTAATCTGTTTAAAACACCTTGCCTATTCATTCTGCTATACGGCAGTGAAACGTGGTTAATAACGGAAAAGATGAAGTGCAAATTAAATGGTTTCGCAAGTAGCTCTTAACCATAATTTGAATTTATAACATACAACTCGATGATGTGAGTCAACGTTTAATGTGTTGTAAGCCCTACACTTACGTATCAAATTGCGCCATTTTGAGTTGAGCTAATTACGTTTAGTTATGCTAATTACGAATATATTGGCCAATTCGACCAATATATTATGTAGAGCTCCGGAAATTGATCTCTGACGATCAACTTTAAATTCATTGATGTTAAAACATTCTGATCCGTCCAGTTTGTAGAGCTTATCGGATTACCTAACGAAACAAGATCTAAGTAGATCCGTCCTTGTCTCGCAGTAATGCTAGAATGTCTTTATCGAAGGTACTGAAATAGATAAGTTCGGATTCTGAGTAGTTTTCGAACGAACTAGCTAGTTATTCTATACAAACAAATGTGATTAGTGAAGAACAATATTTTCAACAATTAGAAGAGCTAAACAAACGGAATGTTCTGCAAAACTGAAACTAAAGTGCAAAAGTTGAAGAAATGAACTGATAGGATATTAGCGAGTTAATAAAACATTCTGTGTCTCTATACTGGAATGTTTTTATAATAATGTCCTTTGACGTATGCAATACACTTAATCGTGACTCACATACCATAACACACATCATCTATCGAGAATCGCTTAATTATCATTAGTGCACCTATAACGCAGCTTATAAATAGTATAATAACTATGCTGGAAAAAAGCAATATTTACGATATAACTTCCGAACTATCGCTCGGATAAAATTTCGTCTGCAGAAAGGAAACATCTACATACTATAACAAACATAAGGAACCATATTGCTCAGACGAAGCGTTGATAGAGAAGTACCTGTGACAAAGTTTGTACTTTGTGCGTTTTTAAATTGTCGATTTTACTAAAATCTTAACCTGGCCTCGAGATATCGCTAAAGCTACAGCTGTGAGATAGTGTAAAAAAGTTTTCAAAAATACCAATCACGTTCTCGTTGAGTCACAGAAAATTTCTGGTAAAATTATACTACTGCAAGAAATCTGATAGTAAAGTTCCCTTATAAATAAAATTCTCTCAATTTTTTGAATAGTTATTATATTCAAGCAGTTATTATTTTTGAAAGAAGAGTTACACAAAATATTTATATTGGACGTATTATTGTCAGGATCTAACAGAGTTTGTCATACTACCGTACCGAAAATTCATCATCATATTTGATTCTTATATATCATTTAAGTTTACACATTTCGACAATGATGCGGCGTTTCACGAGTATTAATGTCAGTATCATCAATATTAAATATTTAAATTGCGAAAAAAATCCTATTAAATCTATTCAATTATAAATAGTCGTAATATTTGTAATTTAAATGACTTTTTACTTTATTTCTAATGTTAATAAAAACTGAAAATTCCGCTCAGTTAAAGTTGCAAAATGTATTCATCTTATTAATATAGAAATATGTTTCTAGATTATTATTAAAATAATGCATATTTTTCAACTTACATGATGGAAATATCTGTTTGAATTCGTTAAAAGGATATTCCACTGGAAAATTTTATCATAGAGAAGAGCGTCCACACGCATTTTTCTTTCATTTGTCGAAAAAAGTGACGCTCGAATGTGTTTTCGGGATCAAAATAATCCTGACAACGCATCTATACGCACTTTTTTACTTAGATGAGAGAAAAGTGTGTTTAGGCATATCTTTTTTCCTCGAATGAACTAAAGACATATGTGGATACTCTCCGATCTTAAGATGCGTCTAAGCACAGCTAGAGGATCGGATTAAAAACGAAAAGTGTACTGAGACGCGTCTAATTTTTTCCCCTAATGTTAGAAAAATTGCATCTAGACTTGCCTTGGGAGCAAGAAAATGCAGCCAGATTCGCTCATATTATAATATTCGACAAAAGAATGGTGGCCATATTTGTATTTAAGTGCACCTCAAACGTCACTGGAACTTAGCACTTTGAAATGCGTTTAGATAGATTTTACATCTCGATCATAGAAAACTGCGTTTACATGTGACGGCGTCAGCACTAAACGGTTGCCCATACGCTCTAATTTGTTCCTGATTGATACTCTTCACTTATAAATAACTTTGAGGCCTGTATATCTATTCGCGATATATACAACATAAGATATCTAAACAACAAAATAATAAATGAACAATAAGTAAAAACACTTTATTTCCCATTCATCTCCTTGATTTCTGCTCTCATTTGTACAATCATTGTTAAAATACAACACAAAGTCTTTGAAATCTATTTCATCTTGCTTATATTATGTAAGGTGCTTTCAATGCAAAATCGTAGCAAATTTTCTTCTCGTGTTTTTTGACATGGTTGGATAGAGTTTATCGAGTTACATGCTAAAATGTCATTTTTGATTGTTTTTAAACGATTTTTAGATGAAAAAAATTTCAGAATATTCAAGTTTTAAAATTTGATGAAATTTGGCGACATTTTTAAAAACAAACGAATCTTTCATAGATATTGTTCATTTTATCTTTAAAACTGTTTTATTCTCATTCCCCATGTAAAATTAATTATAAAAAACCAGATCTGAGATAATTAAAATTTGAAATGGCCAAGAAATTTGTCGAACACGAGCAGAACCAATCAATCTCATAACGGGTATTTTGCAAACCTGTCTAGTTATTTTAGTTGAAGAATAAAATAAATTTCTCGATTTCATTCTGACCGTTGGATCCACGGGAAAACAGTGCGCATCACGTTTTTTCCAATGTTTTGTTCTGTTAATGAAAAAATCACTTTTTTTAAGAGTAGCAAATTTTCGCGTCAAAAAAAACAAAGCTAAATATGTCGCCGGTGATACAATGGCAGCCAACGTGTTAATCGCAAGACTGAGTGCAATTTGGTTAAAACTGCATATGATAGATAATAGACAATGTAGAATCCAATGGACGTATAATCGAGATCCCTCCAAGTGTTCTAAAAGATCTCTATAAAACTAGTTTTTAAGAAATTCTTTTTATCCTAAATGTGATCAAAATCCTTTAGATCGATGGTACGTTAATAAGCCATTTATTTTGCTCACGCTTTTAAGCTTCGAATTTACTGAATCAAATTTGATGCAACATGGTATAAACTATATAAGAAGGCATTTATAGAAGCTCTATTTCGTTGAAATAATTTATTAAAATTATATATGATAAAAGTTGTTAAAGTTTATCCAAAACTGTCGAAATTTGACGGTGGTAAGCTTAATACTTATCACTAAGACTCAAAGGGTTAAATTACAAAAAAATTTGAGACCGTACATGCTTTTAATACGGTTATAAATGTGAGGAAACTATCTTTCTTTTGTATCTTCGACATGTTTTCTTTTTTGTTTTGTTTTTATTTAGTATACATTGTCTTGTTTTGATTCTATCATAATCCTTGATAATACATGTACGGTGCCGTCTTTCGACAGCAAACCATCAAAAGGAATAACTCAAAATACGTAGATTTCCTTCCGGTATTCAAAATATAGAAATGACTTTTGTATGCCTTTCTTTAATAAATAAATATATAGTTTTCTTCTTTGTGTGTTGTTTTTTGTGTTGTTTTTTTGAAGAAATAGAGAGGCGAAAAAATAAAAATAAAATAGTATTCGTAGTGACTCCTAGAACTGCCATAGATGAATAGTGAGATTTCTTTTGTCTTATTGTATTTCTCATAATAAAAAAGAAAAGACGAACAAAAACATATATAAATAACAAATAAAGAATATATATGTAACAAGAACGGTAAGTGACTGTATTATTAAGCGATGATAGGAAACAAACTGTTAAGTTCGAGTTTTCTTTTATACAAACCTGTTTAAGTACTAAAAAAAAGAAAGACTGTCAATTCTTGAAAAACAAATTTGGTGCCAGCTGCAACTTTTAGTCAGAGAAAGAGAGAGAGAGAGAGAGAGAGTGAGTATTTATTTTTGATTTTCAATTTTAGAAAGAGAGTAACATCAAAATGATATTTGGTCGGAAATAATGAATCTTAGTATGATTCTTGATTTAATAGCTGGAAGCATCTGTTTTTAAAGATGAAACAGTAGCGTGTTCTATTCAACACACAGATGATCAATTGATATGTAGGATGCCGTGAAATACAGAAATTGCGAAATTTATGAGACTAGTCCTAGTAGTAGTAAGCATGTTAATCTCTTCTGAAATGAGTGCTTTTTGTTGCGAATTATTACCAATACTAGTGAAGAAGATTGAAACTAGTCAATACTCATTATTGTGTACTCTCTTATCGACAAGAAGAATATTTCCGCCTTGTGACTATCGGCACCGACATAAAATGCTGAATCTCGAATGGTTCGAGAAACTCCTGCATCCATAATTTTACTAGTCACAAAACTCCAATTCCAGCTAGAAGACAAGTTGGACGCAGAGTTCGTTTAGTATGTATACGAGGAGAGCGATTTAAACGATAACCGATCGTTGAAATATTTCATTATTTTATATTGGAAGCATGGGATGGAAACAGTCATAATTCTTTTGAAATTTTTACTATACGCTTTTTACTTTTATAATTATTGTTGATCTACAGCTATGACGTTAATTTCTTATTTGTTGCATAAATGCAAATATTCATTTCCTTTTCATTATTATATTAGAAATACACATTTTTAACTTTTTATCACGTGTTTCCGCCTTTTCCTGTAATTACTAATAAAAATATGTCTTCTGTTGTTGTCTTTTTGACGGACATACTTTTAATAAAAAGTAAATCATACCTTCTTCCGCTCAAATCTAATATTAAAGGAAATAACAACCTATATGCAATGTGAATTTAAAATGAGATCTAGTTAAAGCCTCTTAAACCTTTTTGTCTTAAATAGCATTGTGTTGTATGACGAGTTATAGATTTCATTTTTTTTTCATCTGTGACTTGAAGTTTATCGAATCTGCCCAAGGGATCTTTCTACAAAGAAAATCTGCATAAATTTGAATCAAATCTGCAACAGCAGCATGCGAATGTAGACAAAATTTTGTGGCAAAAATTTTTTTTCAAAATTTGTACAAACTTTGCACATTTCAATAGTAGATTATTATAGAATCTCAAAAGATAATGCATAGATCACTTAAAGTGTTTGAAAAATTTTCTATAAATATTTTTAAAATATCTTTACAATACATAATTTAATAATATATTAACAATCTGTTTCTTTTCTATATATTTCGCAAACAACTTCATTGAGACTACAATGTGTAGTACATCGACAAAAATTTGTAAAGGATCTGTCAATATTTCTAATAATCTGCGTAGATTTTCTATACGTTCTACTAGACTAATATGAATCTTGTCGACATTTCGGCACTGGTATTTCCAAATTATAGAATCTACGTAACTCTACTGCACAAATCTGAATACACACTTTACTTGAATAGAAAAATATTTAAATATATAATTTTAATACTTAAGTCTAAGCAGTACGGTCTCATTTTAAAGATTGATCTAAACAGTATGATCATTAGAATGAGCTACCATTTTCAACAACTGATTTTGAATTCTACTCTAATGTTTGCTATTTGTGGGCAAAATTAGTGAAAACAAACAAAATAAAAAAGATATTAAATTGTACGTCTTTTCTATGCCTATTTGAAAGGAAGTTTACTTTTCTAATAAGAGTGGTTATAAACAAATATATGCAGAAAAAAAAAAAGATTTTCTTGTCGACAAATAATAACTTCTCGATGTGTTGGAAAACGTTTCTTTGTTTTGACTGTTGTTATTTAAAAAAAAAAAATAGAAACAAGTTTTTCATTCAAAATAAAAAAAAAAAAGTGAGTATTTTTATTGGACAATTATAAAATGTTACAAATATTGCTAGATTGAATTTCTCTTTTGTTATGTCAAGTGACAATTTATAGTTATAACATCAATTAGAAGAGATGTCTTCAAATTTACCAATTGTATCTCAATTAGATCACTGTAAGTTTCGTTTTATTATCTTAGTTCATTTTCAAGTAGTCATTCTAGACATTGTAATTAAAATAATCAATTAATTAAATTTAATCTGTGAATTATATCTTTAAATTCAGCTACTAAAATATTATCATTATAAATGATACATATTTATTAGTCAGTGTAACATACAGATAGTATCATAATCATAAATAAGAAAATTAAATTATTTTAGTTAAAATTTTTGTTAGTAGAAGTTTTTGTTCACAATTTTTGTTAAATCACCTTATGGCTCATAAAATAAAGACAAGACTAATAATTTGATCTGTTCCGGAAACGACGAACTAATTCAACTGAATTCACAACTCCCATTAATTTTTTCTTTCTTTATTTTATATAGCTAGCTCTATAGACTATATAAGAACAAAATCATTCAGATCATTCTTTCTTTCGATTTTAGTTAAATCCAGCATGAAAAATATTTTTCTTCTATTTTTATAGATAATCTTTTGACAGAATCTCTGACATGTAGCGTAAAGCGACGAACGAACGAAAAGAAGAATATTTTATAAAATATTAACGACGTTTATTGTATATATATATATATATAGATAGATAGATCTATGTAAATATGTATTGAAACAGAGAAAGACGAATAGCCACGAGAGAAAAGAAAATTTTAACACAAAGAACAACAAAAAAATTTCTTTATTAGTTAATCAATTGGTAAATTGATATGATTTATTGGCGTAACCAAACTAATGATTAACCATGTGCTCAACTTCATAAATATATTACGTTACAAATGATAGAAGAGTTAGAGGATTCTATCTTAAAAGATTAAAAATTTTCAATTGTATTTTTCTCTTATATTTAAATATATTTTTTTTATTTTAAAAATTTTTTTACATAAATATTGAATAAAATTTCAAATAGTTCTATACGATTGTGTTTTGAATACCAGAAAAGAATATTATCTATTCTACTAATATTACACTATACAGAGTCACAATTCTCATTTATTTATGTCAGTAATAAATGTCAAAATATTTCATTCTAATTCGATCTATATAGACTATAAATAAAAAGGTATAATTCTTAATATTGTAAGTCATCAGAGACACCGACAATCTTTTTGTTTTCTACTATATGATGATCGATTTTATTTTTTATTTTTAACTAGATGTAACAAAGTGTTGTTAACATTCACAATAATATACCTCTTTCTATAAACTACACTTTTCTTTAAGACATTTTTCCCATTTCAAAAAATAATGTTTGCATGTTATATGAACATTTGTATCATTGAATAATGATAAACATCATCAAGAACAAAGAAAATATTGTTCACATAGGTCCTATAAAATCTCTACTCAATTCAAAAAGAAAATCCATTACTTTATCATGGTACTTTTGCTTTTGTGTAATAAATTTTTTTATGTCTCTAATTTTTTTTTATTACTTAAAAGATTGTTTTTTATTTAGATGGTCAGTCTTAACTCAATTGTTGTTGACCTTCGTTTGTCTTCATTGTCTCTCTTTCTCTCTTTAACGATTAAATAGTGGAAAATTTGTCACATTGACAAAGAAAGAAATAATAAAACAAAAATAGAAGTAGATCAAGAAAATTGTGTCTATAGTAACACATGATGTCTCCATAATTTAAAGACATTTGGGATTAGATCGCCGACTAAAAACAGAGAAAAACAAAAATAATTTATCGAAGATTACTTATCCACAAATTATATCTCAATGAGTAAAAACATGAATTTTAATGACGGGAAAAGATCTTATGGTCGTCTTCATTAATAAAAAAACAACAAAAAACATGATAGTTTTTCCTCCTGTATAACTCAAATCTAAGCAAGTACAAATATGTACGCCAATTAATAATAAGAAATTCTAAGAAATAAAATTAATTATTGTCTATTTGACTATTAGAACATTTATGATATACATTTTGGAAAGCACAATTAACAAAACCTCAATCTTATTTTTCTTTCAGTATTAGTATTTGTTATTGATCAACGTTGACAGGTCACTATTGCCTTATTTAATTTATTTACAGAAAACAAATCATATGGTTATATAGATAATAAAAACTAGTTGAAAATTCTATCAACCTATATACTAAATCATCCACTACTAGATATCCTTGTGTTCAGGTGGCTGTAAAGATGCGGTGCTTTTTTTTTTTTCTTTTATTGTTATTCAATATTTTTCAGTGTAAGTACAGCAAATAATAGACTGACGAAACATTCTGACAGTTTTTGATATATACAGTTTTTCTTCTTTTTTTCTTCTTTACGTGTTCTCGATTTGATGACATACAAATGGCATTTGAGTTGACGTTAGGCATTAGCTTTATATACGAGTTTTGAATATAAAGTACCCCGAAAAACGTTGTTGATGTCTTAAACACAGAGACATCTCGACATCTTTCCACATAGAGCTACTTTATAAAAGCATTTGCGACGAAGATCGGCGTATTCATCTTTCAACATCTAGTAACAATAATAATAATTGGATATATGTCTGTATATATATATATATATATATATATGTCTTTTGATGAATATTAAGGTTTTTTTCTTAGTTTGTAAAAATTTGGTTAAGTTATATAAAATCTTTCTCGATCTAATCAGAAAATAATTGATACTCTTATTAATGTTTAATACATTCCAAAGATGATCAGGCTCAACAATTATTTTTAAGATACACACAAAGATCTCGTACAAATTCTCTTTAGTAATAACTGGACGTTCTTTATTTTGTTTGCAAAAGTTTGTTGTTTTTATTTTTTAGTATACGATAAACACCGAAAAATAACTCAAAGGTCAAAAATATGCTTTTTTCCAAATTATTTGACTAGAAGATGTCAATCAAATAAAAAAATATATATATCAGAAACTATGGTTAATGGAACATTTTTCTTTTTAGTTAAAAAATCGAGAGATAGATAGAGGCAAAAGAATATAACATAACAATCTTCTATTCTTCTTTGTTCGTGTGATGATATATATTATGCATATATGTACAGCGTTTAGAATATTAACTATAAACTAAGAAAATTAAAAATCTTTGAGAGAAGGAATGCTAGGCGTACACAGTGCGAATCAGTAAAAACGTGCACGTTAATAAATACTATATAGCGGCAAGTGAGAATAACAAACATACAAAGATGACATCATTGTATACTAATAAAACATCGTAAAAAACCATTTGTGATAATATTTGATTAGTGAGATGGAACAGTTGTTTGCTTTTTAGATATCAAATTTACCCAAAACAGTTGATATTTACTTGGTATGATGAGATTTAATTAATCTTTCAAGAAATCAGAAAGATAGTCAACAAAAATAAAACATTATAATATTATTATTAATTCTAACTGCCTTATGGTAGTATACAGTTACATAGAGAAAAAAAATCTAATTGTTTTTCATATACCGTAGTTATTTATTGATTTTATAGAAGATCATACAGCTCAGATTTACGTAAAGAGAGATTAGTCCCTTTCTCTCTCATATGATCGCGTTTGTGCATTGGGAAGCAGTGGTATTTGTTCGATTATTGTTTTGGCACTCTCATGAGAAAGACGAATAGATGAAGATAGTGAGAAAGAGGGATACAATTATCTCTTCAACTTCTTCTAAGCATATTACTTATGATTGTTCTGTTGTATTTGAACAAAGAAAAAGAAAAAAAAAACTATGTTCGTATATTTCTATCTATATATTTATTATTATTATTTTTCTTTTCAGATGATGATGATGATTTTTCTCTCTATTCCAACAACGAATGATATATATTTTCATTATTAGTACATTTCCTCAACAAAAGAAAAAGAAAGAGTGATACAAGCATTTGTACGAAAAAAAAAAATTGTTGGTTTTTATAATAATAATAATAATCCATCCACACATCCATACAAATAGATCGTGACTCAATGTTTCAAAGACAAAAGATCAAATAAAAACAAATCGACTGATCTTCAATGACAATGTAATTTGATTGATTTTAATTTGTAGGAATATATATTTTATCGTCGTACAACATCCGTCCACTATTACCATCAATTATTGTTGGTTAATAATTTTAAAAGTGTATCGAACATTCGTTGTTTATGGCCTCGTTGGCCTTCTCGTTAAATTCTAATCGATTATACCATCATCATCATTTAATAGTTTATGTTCGATTCAATGGACTGTTTTTTAACATACAATTTATCTTGTATAAACGGAAGTATATATTTAAATTCATCATCTATATTGGATGCAAACAATATAGACACCAACAACAACAATATAGACGATCAAACAACAAGAAATATTTTAACAATACAACAAGATACAAATGTTCTTGTATCAATTCAACATTGTATATTGACCACAATCATTCTCGGAGGAATTATATTAGCAACAATAACAGGAAATATATTTGTTATTGCTGCTGTATTTTTAGAGAAAAGTTTACATTCAGTGGCATATTATTTAATTGTGTCATTAGCAGCAGCAGATTTAATGGTTGCCTCAATGGTAAGTACATTAACAAAAAAACAAAAAGAATTCATTAAATAATTAAATTAAAGGATAATCATAATGTTTCTATTGTTTCTTATTTTAATAATTAGATATTTGGTAAGACTTTTCAATATAAAATTAAGTCATACTAGAAAACTTCAAAATGATAAATAAATGATAGGTTTTGAAATGTACTAAAACGGACATTTTTGAATTCTACTATGTTTCAGTAAAAGTGATAGGTGAAAAATTGCATAGGATTCCAATTTTTAAGTAGTTATCATGTATAGATATAGAATAATTATCTAGAATATAAAAGTAATATTAAAAATCAGTACGTTTGATCTTTCTAAAATATTTTCATTCCATGTGAAAATATTGTTAAGTGTGAAACACTGTTTTATTGAATTTGTTAAAGAAATATTTGTATCAATTTTATAATATATTTATACAGTCTTTTATTGTATAATATATCTTAAGCGTATAGATGGAAAAAAAAAAATGTTTTTTTTTTGCATAAAACAAAAGAATTGATTGATGATGTGTGGTTTGTCTCTTCTGTCTAATCATTCAGAGAATTAATAAATACTTTGTCGACTTTGACCTTTAAGTCTAAAACTTCAGATGAGACTATGTATTCTCATGTATAAATCTTTTTTTATAAGATAATTCTTGATTGAAATGTGTATAACTGTTTGCGTTAAAAACGGACGAGTCTCTGGTATTGGATCACTATTCTTCTTGAATATGTTATATATTACATCAACAAAAACACATTTATCCTATACCATTTCTTATTTTGCTTGTGAATGTTCACAAATTTTAGAATATCTAAATTTAATATAAATGTTCATAAACTGAATCGAAAACATGAAATGAGATCTATAAATACTTAAAAGAGAACTCTCCTATTTTCCTCATGCATAAGATAATCTCTTCAATGTTTAATTCCACTTTTATTTTGTCATTTTTTTTTGTTTTATTTTGAATTTTTAAAAGCATTTATTTATTTTGAATTATTTCAACCAATTGAAAAAATATCATTATCTTACGTGTATTTTCATTTATATTCGATTCAACTACGATCTTTGCCATGAACCATATACAGGATGGTGCAGTATTTATTTAATCACTGGTTTTTTCGCAATAGACTAAAACATTTTTTCATAATTTAACGTAGCATTATTCAAAGTTTTGCCGCTATATTTAAATAAAATAGCGATTTGTGTTCCCATGAGAATATCTCATTAAAAACTTTTACTCAGCTCTTTTTCTAAAAGTTTTAAGAAGTTTGATTATAAAGTATCGGTCATACAATGTAAAAAATTTGAAATTTTCTATAACGAATAGATTTAAATACTGTCTTTCAATGATACACAGTTAGCTAGAATTAAAATAGGTTTGATACTAAGCTACTACTAGAAATCTTCTGTTTGTTTTATATTGATCTTTGATTAAAATAAAAATAAAAAATCTAAACTTTATACGTTCAGAATACAAAGCATTATGTAATTCTCAAACTTAACACGTTCACTGTCCATGTATCATATATGATTCATTTAATTTTTGACCATGAAGTTCATGTTCATATGGTACATACTTCATACCTTCTCTCACATGTTCCTATTGCCAGTTTTTATGTACATTTCACATTTAAAACAAAAAATGATATTTAATCTAATCTTGTAAATGTATCATATCTGATACGATCTTCATGGTCAAAAATTAAATGCTGATGATATATGATACATAAACAGTGAACGTGTTAAACTACTGACGAAATACTAAATCAATTTTGTACGAGTATCGTAACTTGAGTCCTGTTTCTAGTCCATATATTGTGCAACGATTAAACGTGCGCAATCAACTCGATGTTATCAGTTTTAAATTTTGTTTATTGTTACTTTTGATCTAATAATCTATACTATAATCATACGTTGTTTATCTTTACGACGACTTTTTTTTCAAATATAAAGTTGTTAGTGTATTAACCATAATACTTTTCTCTCCTTCGGATCGTAAATTAACTGACTCTTCATTTTAATTAGATATTCTATAATTAGTTGATTGATCACTATAGAATAGTCCGACAGATTTCTGTTTTTAAGATCATTCATAGATCAAACTTGAAAATTTGTACCAACTATAACAAATTCTTATTCATATAATTTATTTTTTGTTAATTTTTTTGCCGCATCATCGACATATAATAGGAATAATGAAGGTCTTCCATTAAAACCTTTATATAATGAGCTCAACAGAGTCTTCTAATGTGACAATCTCTTTAGAAGTAGCGTTTCTTTTAATGGACTTTTCAAACCTGAAACATAGTAACCCACCTATC
Organism: Didymodactylos carnosus; assembly: GCA_905250885.1. NCBI lineage: Eukaryota > Metazoa > Rotifera > Eurotatoria > Philodinida > Philodinidae > Didymodactylos > Didymodactylos carnosus. Next base: position 35,175 of record CAJNOQ010000416.1, on the reverse strand, counting down.
AAGTTCATTTACACACACGCATCATCTTGTCGAATCGACGATGTGATAATGACATACGAGAATAAGGAAAAGACATCAATGAAGGCTTTTCTTTTTCTTCGAAGATAAAGACATCAATTATGCATTGTTGATATTTTTCTTCTATAATAAAACAATGTATGTTTGTGTGCACCTTTTTTTACTGATGAAAAACGCTAATAAGGTGTTAACACATATGTTTAGCATATTTTTCTCTCAAATTTCTCCATATGCAAAGTTAAAAATAGTTATATTGTCTTCTATAGACAAAAAAAAAGGGTTGCGTGTTTCAAGTGTAGTTTGATTGATGTGTTATGTGAATAAAAGAATATTTCTCAGAGCGCATTTTATTAAAGAAACAAACAGATTATCTCTGATTAACGCCGTCCTCTAGCATATAGAAATTAGATCACTGTATATAGTAAAAAAATTTGTCTGATTTTTCAGATAAAAGAGAAAAATCGAATGAATATACACTTGTAAATAAAGAAGGAAAAAGGGTAACTCATTAGAAACTAAAGAGGCTGCTGTTGTTGCATATTTACATTCATTATTATCATTATTATTCTATTCACGTAAAACGAAACGTGATGAAGATCACTATCAAAACCAACTATTTATCCATAGATGAAGAGAAGAATAGAAAATAAAGGTCATAAATATCATTTATTATATAGTTGGTCAATAAACAACAACAACAATATTCGATATAAAGAACAAATGGCGATAATGGAATACGGTTTTGCTTTGTTGTAGAATGTTTTAATAATGAGTTTTACACAGTCTTCAAAAAGAAAAGAAAATTGCACAATTACAGTTAAAGAACATTGTAAAAGTCATTTAATTTTAAATCTATCTGTAAAAAGAAATAGATAGAGTGTGGGATAAATCAAGAAAAATTTCACGATCATGCCAGTATTTGTTGAATACCTTTCTTAATTTTAAAGATCTTTTTGCGTGCGTTGGCAGTCATACAGGCTAGACTCTCATCGATACACTTGTAAAAAATGGTGTCAAAATGCTTCAGCGTATCGGTCTTCCAGTGATTTTACTGATTTGTCCCACCGCTTTTCTTGATCCGCCTCGTTTGGGATGATTCAAGAAAACACATAGCCCTGAATGGGGTGAATCACAGATACCCGTTAAAATAAACAGTATTTTTTAACTTTTGTAAAATCCAATTATCTTAGGTATAATTAGCGTTAATTGAGTAAATTTTCATACTTGATGAATAACAAACAGAAACTGTTACTAGACGCGTTTCTGACTGCTATTAGCAGAGATAGAGAGTGATACGAGAACAAGTGTCTTGGCTTAAGACTCCTTGAACCCAACTTAAAACTTTAATTTTTACTATCTGTTCAAGAAGAACTGACGAAGATACGTTTGACGGTTTAAACTAGAGTAACAAAATAATATTCTTGATTCACCTCACTCAGAGCTGTGTGTTTTCTTGAATTGTCCCAAACGAGGCGGATCAAGAAAACTATGGAGCGAACCAGTAAAATCACTGGAAGACCGATACGCTGAAGCATTTTGACACCATTTTTTACAAGCGTATCGATGGGAGTCTAGCCTGTATGACTGTCAACGCACGCAAAAATATCTCTAAAATTAAGAAAGGTATTCAACAAATACTGGCATAATCGCGAAATTGTTCTTGATCGCACACTACTCTAATAGAATTAATAGAATTTCAAAGCGTAAGTCTTCATAGTGAAAGTCATTCTCTAGACAAATCATAGAATTTTAGTACTTTTTCAGTATGTGCAGAAATTTTTTCAGATATTAAAATGATTTGTGTGCAAGACTAACGGATAACTAACCGCCTATTTAACTAAAACTCTGTACGTGTAATAGTTGCTGAATTCTATGATTTTCTTTCCTAATATGTGTCTAGACATCATAAAAAATAAATTGTTCATCTTTCGTGGATGAACAGCATACACTTTTGTTGCTTAATTATGTCATTGATTGGCAATATCAAGTAATCCTACCACGTGTTTCTGTAAAATGATTTGTCAGAAAACAGTAAATTAAGAAATCATAGGCAAAACCTTTACTAGTCGTTTATATTATTTTTTAACTCTTTAATGGTTAACTGACTCAATGCTAAATCTGGATTATCTTTTTACAACAACTAATTGACACATGATTAGACATTTTTTTGTATCCATCACCTACGTCAATATCCCGTATTTGAAAATTTTCTATCCTTGGCTATGAGCGTGATCGCTGATTTCTCCAGTGATGACAATCTGTTATACATTGAAAAGAATATGTACTACATCATCATGAGATTCAGCACAGTTTATCAATATCAAATAACGTCAATCTCTACAAAAAATGTCCGCCTTGATATATCATTCTATATTCCTTATATATTGACATAGACACTACGATGATTTTCTTTTTTTTTTTACTGTTTGAATAAATAAAATTATTGTTACTACACACTATATCATAAAAAATAAGACCGAACAATTTGATTTTATTATTTAGTGTTGTCGTCGGCGTATCATCATCCATTTTCATTCTACTCTCTTTTTCTCATTTGATTTTTACATATTTTCTATTTTATTCATTCACCATTGTTTAAAACTTATTATACACACTATTCTTCTTTATTTTTTGTTTTCTTGCTACATTTGTGTCTAATCAAATCTCCATGATTTCTTCTTTATACTTCTTTCAGTCTTTGTCCTTAGTTTATTCTATTAATATCCTAAAAAGTGGAACTTTCGAATTTTTGTCCCAAAGCAACGTTTATACAGTCATGTACGTTTCCCATTGGACTTTGTTGGCGAAATATCTTATAGAGATAAATTTTATCACATAGAAATAGAGAGTTTCTACATATGTATAGATATATATATCAGATACAAATTAAAATGCGTAGTTCTTTCGCATCATCTGTGGAATTTTAAGAGAAAAAAGGGGTGGGATATCTTGTATTATGAATAAAAACATCAAAGATATTTTGGAAAAAATAAACATCAAATGATAAGTTGTTTATATGTTTTTGATAGATATTAATAATAATAAAAATTATTTCTGAGCTTATCGATCATTTCAACAATCAATTAGTGACGCATGCAGATAGATAACTTAAACTATTTTCTGTCATCAGTTGGTACGCGTTAATCTGACATGTACATACACAGTGACCGTTCACATTATTCGTTTACATTCGGGTTTTCAGCATCCACTTGAATCCTAGAGTTACATAATAAAGGTGTAAAAATGAACGAATTAATAAGAGAGTTCAATTTGTTAGACGATGAAACAAGCAAATTTTTTAAGAATAATATAGTGTAAATTTAAAAATTTTAGAAAAATTTAAATTTTTGAACTCTGAAGTTATAAAAATTGCAATTAAAAAGATCTTATAAAAATTACATCGACTAAATATGATTTCAGTGAAGTTTAGAGTGTTTGATAGTTAGGAACGAAGAAAGAATATCCCACCTTGCGGCTACCGTTATTGGTATAGGGTGCCGAATGGCAGTATCATTAGCTCGATATCTTCTCTGCAGTTGACAAGCTTCTGAAACGATCGCCCATTACTAGTCATCAACTGCAGCCAAGGTTATTACATGACTTTGACGATGGTGAGGTTCGAAAACAGTACTTTCCAAGTACTTGACGAACACCATCAAGTTATGCTGTCCTGTTCGACAGTCAACTAATAAGAGAGTCAAAGAACATTTATCCGAAGCTGAGGTATAAACTGTTTCATTCAACGTGTCCATGAGTTTGTTTCAATACAGAATATACTAAAATAGTGTGAAATTCTGATATATAATATGAGAGAAGTAGTAAAATATAAATATTTAGTAGCTGGTATGTATGCTATAGATAGACAGCTAATTTTGTCTTTCATCCTTTTGTTCTTATGATAGAAAAAGTTGAAGTGTCGATTGTATGTCTGACATTGATTCCAGGTACATAACTAGAAATCGATATTTCTAAGATAAGAGTTATCATCTGGCAAATCTTCATAAAATGACCATTGTATCTATAAAGACAACTTCTAAGAAGTTAAGTTTTTTTTAAGGAAACTTATATATCAAATGAGATTCTAAATTCAAAATATGATCTCAATTGTAAAACACTGACTTTGTGTATTCAATCTACTTAAAATCGTTCAAGTCTACTTCAGACAAAATTGAATTGTGTGAAAATAAAAAAAGAAAATGAATATATATCGATTGTTAGTTTTAAAAGAAAATTCAATTGTGCAAAAAAGAGTACATAGTCAGGTCACAAATGAGTATATTGAATAATATACACAAAAGCACGGAAGAAGAATTTTTTTTTGATGACATATCCATATTTTCAAGTATGATCAAATGAACTATTCACATACATTCTAAGTGCCCCACTCAGAAACGAAGAATAGTATGAAAATAAAAAAAAACAATATTGTGCGTGTGTATATCTGGCATGTTATGTTCACCCATTTCTATTTTAATTAGTATTTGTTTAGGTATAAATAGTAAACAATATCATCCCTGGAATTATGATAAAAAAAAAAATTCATTACATAATCGAAAGATACCAGATTATAAATAATAAAATTAGAAGAATAGAATTCATTTCACTATTGTATAGTGCTAAAATAATGTTTATTTAACCTTTTGTGTATTTTTCTCATCTTAGACAATATTTGTTGACTCTGAGCATTTAACTTATGATAATGTCATTATTTTAGGTAATGCCAATAGCATTGTTAAAAGAAATTACTCGCTCTTGGATATTAGGCTCATTTATATGCGATGCATGGATATTTATCGATTTATTATGTTGTACAGCATCTATATTGCATTTAGTTGCTATTGCATTAGACAGATATTGGGCTATTACCAATATCGATTATGGAACAAAGCGAACACCTACGCGAATTATAATATCAATAACAATTATATGGTGTACATCGATTTTGATATCGAGTGCACATTTATTTCCTATATTTCGAGATAAAAAAGGTCGACCATACGATCAATGTCATCTCATCGGGACAATACCTTATACTATTTTGTCCACAATTGGTGCATTTTATATTCCATTAATTGTCATGTGTATTATTTATTGGAAAATATTTCAGGCAGCTAAATTTCGTATTCGAAAAAAAGCGTTTACCAGTCGTCCAGCCCCACCACTTATTCAAACAGCAGATACTGGAATAAATAATAATAATAATCATCATCATCATCGAAAACTATCTATACGATTTCATAAGAAACAAACAAAAAAATCCCTAGAAAATCATCAACATTCGGATATTGAAAATGAACAAGTATCAACATATTCCTCATCTCATGATCAACCGTCAATCATAACAACACCCAATTGTAATAACAATGATAATAAAGTACAACGTCATCAACAACACGATGGTGATTGTCAAAGATCAACATCACCATCTCCTACTCCACTAGCTAAAGCATCATACTATTTGTTAAATAGAAAAAAACGATCAAAACAAATAATTACAAAAACAACAGCATTTTCTCAATTAAATAATCCACAACAATTTGTAACTACTACGTATAATGCTCCTCCTCATACACCACCTACAACACCATCATCACCATTATTAAATATTCATAATCCAAATGCGATTCAAATATCAACAACAAATCGTCTACTAAACTACTATTCTTCTCCAACACTATCACAAAAACTTTTTAATACAATTGATAATAATAATGATGATGAAGATGATGATGATATTCATCAGTTAAATACGCCAATACAATCAGTTTCATCTACACGTCGTTTATTAAAAAAAAACAATATATATGATAATCGAAATATTTCATTATGTGAAAAAGTATCATTTAATGTAGCTGAAACTGAATTATTAACCCCCGCTTTTCATATTCATAATAATAACGTTTCAGAATCTTTAACATCTGTTTTATCAACAATAAATTCATCGGGAACACCAACAACACAAATTCAATTCAAAGAAATACCTCAAACAAATTTATCAGCATCAGTAGATAGTCATATAAATGAGACACCAAAAATATTATTAACTCATCAGACAGATAATACTTCTATAATACCGTCAAAACCAAAACATCCAGTACGAAAAAAAATTGATATTAAACGTGAACGTAAAGCATCAAAAGTTTTAGGCGTTGTTATGGGCTGTTTTATTGTATGTTGGCTACCATTTTTTATTGAAGAACTTGCCATGGGTTTATTTCATTTTACAATTAATGAAAAATTTATTAGTGTACTTACATGGCTAGGATATCTTAATAGTCTACTAAATCCGGTAAAAAACGAATATAAAAAAATTATATTAAAGATATTAAAGTCTCTATATATTTCTTCTTTTGTTTTTTTTCATCTATTTTTAGGTTATTTATACAATATTTAGTCCAGATTTTAGACAAGCATTTGCAAAAATTTTATTTGGAAAATATCGAAAACGTCGAAATATTAAATAATTATGTATATCAATATTTTTCTTACATTCTTTTATATATTATTCTTAGCTGATGGATAATTATTGTCATGACAAAAATATGTTTTTCAAGATACAAGTTTGAAACTATTTAATCATAAAACAAAATACAATATATTAAATGTGGTATCTACAAAGAGAATAATCCAACTTCTAAAAGAATATGTTTAAAGATAGTTTTATTCTATGTCATTATTCCATTCTTATCTGTACTTGTAGCTCCAAAATCATTCAAGACAGTCAAACAATAAGAATAATTTTTAAAAAGTCTAATTTAAATATCATCCTATTTTCTAATTACCCGGTGTAAAAGGAGAACAAAAAAAAAGATTTTCTTACGACTAAATTACAGTGATAATGTTTTGTTTTTTTAAAAACTCAATTTATGCTTATTAAATAATTTTTATTTTTAAAACTACTATGTGTGTGCGTGGGTGTATAGTTCATTTTTCTGTCTTCTTTTCTTTTTTTTCTGTTGCTCCGGCATTGTTGTTTTTTTCAATTTATGTTTTGTTAATACTGGTACTAAACGAAGAAACAAATTGTCATATGAACTAATAATTAATGTAGCAAAAAAAATTATTTTACATCAAAAATTCATCTTTTGAGTATATTGCTCAATTTATCTATGAAGAAACAAGTCGACAGTTTTTTTTTCATAGTTTTTATTTAAAATCAACAAACATATCTTTAATCAAATTTAATATTCTGAAGAAATTTTTATGACAAGAGAACGAAAAAGGTGAGAAACTATATATACATAATAACATCTTGGAAAAAAAAAAAACTTTCCGATTAAGAATGCATTATGAGCTTGACATTCATCCAAGGCTATGGACCGTTATACGAAGACATTTATTAAACATTAATTCTTGTTAGTTTTAGAGAAATAATGACTACGAGAAGAAGAAAAAAACTAATTATTAAGAAATGGTTACCTTATTTTATAAATATACTAACAGAAAGTGAGTGGTTTATAAACACATCTGTTATTCGTATACAATTTTTAAAAACTTTAAGAAAGAAAAAGGTAGTATCTATCATACAAAGAAGAACCAATTGAAAATGTTTTTATTAACAAAAGAAAAGTAAACTCTGCCTACATTCATGAAATATTAAATATATATCTTCTTTCTTTTTTTTTTTATTTTTGATCTTCATTAACGGTTTCTACTAATTTGATGTTACCATTTGAAAAACTAGACAATATTATTATAACATCTTTGTTGACTTTAAAAATAAACTTTTTTTAATACTTTCATCATTGTTAAATGAAAATAAATATGAATATAAATTTTAAAAAATGGTTAATCAAAAAGAATACGTACACAAAATGTAATTGTATTCAATTTAAAACATGGTTTCTTATAATGATATTGATATTAACTATGACAAAATATTGCACAAGTTATCGATTAATTAATGATAATAGATTAGATGATGTTACATTATTTCCAACTACACAAGATCATATAATTTCTGATCCGATAGTAAAATATGATGAAAATTTACAGTCGAATTTCGATTATATGAATGATAATGTAGTTAAATTATATGGTTTATCTACGGCACTAGGATTAGAGAGAATGTCAAAATTAGATAATAATAATGAAGAATCATCATCATTAATACATGTACGTCAACGAAGTGTATTATGGCCAAGAATATGTTTTTTTACGGCAGTAGAAAATGACGGCCTATATTTAAAAAAATGTTTTTTCTATGAACCTGGAAAATAATGTTGTTTGATATTTCCTCGATTTTTTTTTTTTTTTTTTTATTAGAAATTAAATTGTTTTTAATATAATATTCAGAATTTTAGAAATGATGTACATCATCTTTGTTCATACATATGTTTACACATAGAGAGTCAAATGAAAAATAAGATATGACAAGTATGTATTTCTAGACATCTCGACCTTATTCACAATTGACTATCTAAGAGATACTCCATTACTTCTATTTTGAATTTATGTAGAAAATATCTCTTCTGTAATATTTTAAGTGTCATTACTGACTAAAAATTTCTAATGAAAATCCTATTGTTTAGCATAGTTTATTCAAACAAAAAGAAAGAGAAATACACAAGCATCGATCGTAGCGTTTTCTTCATTTACTAGGAAAGCAGAGAGAGAGAGAGAGAGAGAGAGAAAGAGAAACGCCGAATCATGAAACAAGGAGTAAATACGACATTGTTTGTACCTGTACAAAAAGTCTTTGTCTGTTCTTAAAAAAATATAACATCATCTTTATTGTTGTGGACGAAAGAGACAATTCGACTTATTCTTCTAAATATCGTTTTGTATTTGGCATTCGTGTATGTATTTTTTCATAATCACGATCATTTTTTAAACGTAATTCTAATAGACGTTTTAATTCTTGTTCAAATGTTTGCAATACTTCAGGTGATGAAGCCATATGACGTAGACTATCAGAATCTGGTAATTGTGACTGAGTATTTGATGATTGAGCAGCACGAATTAATATGTTATTTAGTAGATTTGTTGATGTTAAATCTTCACGATTATGTACACGTCGTCGTTTTGCCGGTATTCCATCTTTGTATGCATTACTAAATGGTGGTTGAGGTTGAACATGAGTTTGAACAGCAACATCCCCAATAACAATTGGTATCCAATCCTAAAAAGCAGTGTATTACAAACATAAACGTTAAAAAAATCCTGCTAAATCAGTTCAACTTACTTCTGGCAAATCGGCTTGCCAATTAGTATTCTCTTGACTTGCTGTTGTCATTGTTAACTTTTGTTCTTGTCTTTCGTTACCTGTTTTACTTGCAATCGTTGATGTTTGCGGGATCGTATTAACTGGGGTTGACAAGGTAACGCCATTATGATGTTCCTGGGGGAGTTGGTTTGAAGTTGGTGGTTCATTCAAATATGTTAAAATATTAGGAGGCGATGAACGTATAGAAGAAAAGGCATTTGTTAAACATGTACGTAAATATGTTTCACTCCACGTAAGAATCATTTGATTCGTTGAACGAAATATCGCGCGCTATTCAAAAACATACAACGAAACATGTTTTCAAAGTTGTGGATGATAAGTCAGAGACACATACATGACGATTTAACAGATATTCAATTGCTGCTGATTCACCACCTTCGAAACAATGGGATGCTAATGCAAGATATTCATTACGTAGACAAATTAATTGTTGACGAAAATGGTCAAACCATACGTTATCATCTATAATTGATAATGAACAATAGCTTTATACCTAATACTAAAATTGATGTCTGATTACCATCATGAAATATTATATTCAGAATAGCTCGTCCATGATGCATGAAAAAACGCTTCATCACATTTTTCAAATTAATATGTGGTTTTACAGGAAGTTCATTCTGAAAAATAGATATGATATATAGAACAGATGTGCTTGTCAACACGTGTATGCTGCTTACAAAATCGATCGAGGCTTCTTGAATGAGTGATTGATACAATTGTGCACATAATTCATCAATTGTTTCCGGTGTTATAGGTCGTCCTTGTAATAAAGTATTTCTTAAAAACAAAAGAACCAATTCATAGTATAGTCGCATCGTTTACTTTTCAATTTTACATACTGTAAATAATCGGTAGCTGAATGTCTGGCTGCACTAAATCTTGTACCAACTATTGGATTCCCCAGTACAAGATTCCAAACATCGGAAAATCTCATTTGTGAAGTCATGACAGAAAATAATTCACTCACTAAGGATGTTCCTGAATAAAATAACCATCATTTTTCTAGAGACATCTTCAAAAAAAAGTGCATGCTAAATGACGAGGAACACATTTGATACATACCATCACTGTTACGTGAGTCAGCATCTTCTCCAAAGCGTTGCATAAATGTTCCAATTGTTAAATTATTCAATTCAGGATTTTCAGGACCATTCCCGAATAACCTCACCAATTCTAAATGATACATTTGTCGAGCATACAAGGAAATTAAAGACTGAAAACACATAAACACAAGTGAACATAAAGAACTTACCAGTCAACATCTGTCCTGTGATAGTATCATCTTGTGTTGGAGTTGTTCTCGACGTAGATGAAGATGTGTTTGTTGATGTAGTTGATGATGTAGATGTAGTTGTGGAGGACACTGAGGGTGAACTTTCAGTTGGATTTGGCGCACCAAATGTGGTCCCAGTCAATCTTCCCGTTATTTCTTGAACGATACTTCCAATTGATCGAGCGATGCCAGTAAAGTCAAGACCCAACGAATTCTGAGTTTCGTTCGTTGCAGTAGCTGGATTTGCGTTAGTTCCAGATGTCGAGGTGGAAGCAGAGGCTGCTCGTGGTGTTGTGTTCGCAGATGGTGTCGAATTCATACTATTGCCTACAGACATCTGTGGCGCCGCTCCATTCGCATTCATTTGACCTATATTCACTAGAGAAACAGCCGAAAATGTAGCATTTTTATCATTGAAAAGGAAAGAATTTTCTACTTACATCTAATACGACCAGTTCCACTTCTCAAAACACCAGGTAAGATTTGTGAGAGTACTTGAGATAAAATTGTATTCTAGGTATAACAAATATTCAATTATAAACAATAGGCCAAGTATAAAAAGCAATTCCTTTACCTGTGCTTGTTGTGTTTCAGCGTTCTGCTGATTGTTCGTTGGCTGTGCTTGCGTTTGTTGATTATCTGGCGAAGAAGACGTCGCTGAGGGTTGCTCTTGCGATGATACTTGTGGTTGTTGAGAAATATCCGTTGAGGCAGAGATAATCATTGGAATTTCAAATGTGTGTGCAGTTACAAATGATTGTCCACTATTTGAAGAAAACATTGACTCTGCCGAAGGGGGCATACCAGCTGAAGACATAATAAAATCATTTGAAGTACCGGATGGATGTGTTTGTTGTTGCGGTGGTTGTTGATAAATGTATCTACCATGTCCCGCTGGATGACGATGTCTTCCACGACGAATAAAAACATTACGACCTCTGTCAGGCCCAAAAGCTCCGCTACCGTCTTGACGTGAACGTATTGTATGAGAAAAATAGCGTGAAGTGCACGGCAGCGAGCGATCGACGCTTTCTGTAATCAAATAGAACATATATTGTAAAGCATGTGTCTAATCGTAAAAGAACAAAATACACTTACGAAGAATTGTTGTTCGTTGTCCAGGAATCATCATTCTGCCCTGAAGTGGATTATCATGACTGGTCATCATGGTGAAGTTTGTTGCTTGTTGTGATGGACTGCCTGTAGGAGATTGTGTTGTTGCACTAGAACTAGAAGCTGGTCTCGAATCGGCTGATCTTGAGCGAGATGAACCATCAAGAACCAAACGTCCAGTCAAAGGGTTCACGGTAAGTGTCCCACTCGGCACATATCTTGCATGAGCTTGCGAGCGTTCGTTTGTTGCTGATGTGCTTGCCGCAGCATTTAATGATTGGTTATTATCATTTGATGGTATTTGTGTCGAAAATGAGACATTCGTCGAACCACTTGCAACACCTGCTGCTGTTTGTCCAGCTAACTGAGCAAAATGTTCTAAACGTTAAAGCAATAAAGATTACATAACCCAGAGGTGTGATTAAACTCTTGCCCAGCGTTGAGACCAATACCTTGTACACGTTGTGCAATCGAAGCAGCAAAATTGTTATCAAACGCTCCCCCATTGATTTGAATTGGTCCAGGTTGTCCATTTGCATCAGCTGTGAAAAGTATTTCGGTGACATTAATCTGCACCAACTTTGTCTCTGGTTTAGCTCTTACTTGCTCTTTGACCCATAATTACAGTTGCATTTGCTGGTAAATTACTGAGATTTGGCATGCCTGGTAAATTATTGAGATTTGCCATGCCTGGTAAATTATTGAGATTTGCCATGCCTGGTAAATTATTGAGATTTGCCATGCCTGGTAAATTATTGAGATTTGCCATGCCTGGTAAATTATTAAGATTTGGCATGCCTGATAAATTCGTGAGATGTGGGATTTCTGTAGGCATCGATGATGTTCCATCAGATGTTTGAACGTCGGCAACTACTTGAGCTGATACTTGATTTAATGTGATACCAGTTGGTCCCATTTCTACAAATGTCCATGGAACACCAAGATTGAACGTCATTGGTTGCATACCTGACGCTGTTGCAGGCATGGTCGATGTTAATGGCGTAGACGATGATTGTTCAGCATTATTTGGGACCTTTAAGAGAAAAAGTTCCTTCAAAACAACTGAAAAGAAAACAGATACTGAAACATACGGTTTCTGGTACTTGACGAACTCCCATAGATGCAGGATGGAAGTGGACTCCGCCTTGTGGAGTTTGAGGGCGAAAGCCCATTTGTCCTGCTCCAAAAGAGACTGGGCCCATAATCCGTGCTGTTGCAACAGCTGTTGGCTATAAAAAACAGAAATATATGTTAAGCATATGACAGTATATGTTATCTCTTCAAACTAACCCTTCTGCTATTGAGACGTGGAAGTCTATGAACTGCTGACATATTTTGATCTGTTGCAGTTGCATTGTGAACGGGACCCATCATATTGGGAGATCCTAAATTCGTCGGTTCTCCGAGATGAATGGCACGTGTTTCTAACGGTTCTTCAAGATCAACACTGAAATCGGTTATATTATGATAGATATGAGAAATTAAATGTAAAGATTCATTGTACAAAGAAAAAAAACGTCGACGACCGGCTAATTCTTCGCCCTAAACATGAAAAACAAATTTACCATAAAGAGACAAAAAGTTACACGACTAAAGGCTTTTAAATTACAAATGATTCAGTGCGTGTAATTGTGCGCATATATTCTTGAAAATGATTATTTAAACGTCGTTGTTCAGCATCGACGGAATTCATGAGTTCAGCTAATTCCCGAGCAGTGTGACTAAAATCATATAATTACTATCGGTATGACTGAAAATATTCTCTGCAATCTGCGCTTACGTTGTCACTGGTGCCGAAGCTTCATTCGATGCTGTAGTTGACTGTGCATTTGTTTGTGGTGTCGATGTTTGTGAATCATCTGTATCCATTTCACTTGTTATATCTTCAGGGCCTGTAGATGATGAGGTTGATGCATCTGCGTCGTTTGTCTGATTTTGCTGTTCGGAGTTTTCTGCTGTTGATGTTGGCAAACGAAAATTTGATTCAATTAATTGCTAAAACAAACATTTTTCTTTCAAACAAGTACAGTAAGAGAAATATGAAACAAACACCTCACTTCTAGACGATCGAGTCTTGAACGTAAACGGGTCATCATACGTCCAATAGAACGAAATCGTTCACGTAATTCATGTTGTTGTAAGTATTGTGCGACATTTCCAAAATCAATTTGTATATCAACACCTTGACCATCAGACTACAATGTTTAGAGAAAATTAATACCATAATGGTCTATTTATGAAAAATAAATAACTAACAGTCATTGTTGTGTTGACTCGAGCTTGTCGTCCAACGTCACCAAGATCATTTAACAAATTTTGAACAAGACTCTACAAAAATCAGCAAAAAAGGACAGGTAGATCGTATGTTTATCTCTTCTGTTCGCCTGAGATAATAAATTTCCGCTAGGTGTTGTGACAAAAGAATGGCACGTACCTGAACATCATTTGAATTTAAGTTCATGGATCCAGGAAAGGCATTGATAAATACACTTGTTGTTTCATTGACTTCATCCAGCATCGATTGACTCATATCCGCTGTTCCTGATGCTACACCACCAAAACCATTATTCGTATTCTGTGGTGGAGGTGGTTCAGCACGTTCGACAAAATGAACTGTTTTGTTTTGAATGTCTGAATATAAAAATTTTAGTTAAATTCAAAAATCCACACCTTAAACTTAACATACTGCTATCAATAAGTTTCGTTTCATCTTGTAAAACTTTGCCTTGAAATATCAATCGTTGACGTTCAATTGGTATATTCTGAAAAAGAAAGTTTCAACGTTAACTAACGCGTATGTGTCTAACTGAAATAACTACTTACTAATTCATCACGTAAACGTTCTTTAAATTGTCGAACAGATTCCTAGAAGGAATAATTTCATAATAATGAGAAGCACAGACAGCGATAATCGTTTACTTACCGATTCATCAACTTCATATTTTCGTGATTCACCGGTCAAAAATTTCAGAGTAAATTCAAACATATTATAATATATTTATCTAAAGACATATAATAAACTGTGATAACAGAATTTTTTAAACTAGAAAACATCTTTTCCAAACGATAGTCGTGATCAACATGACAGATAAAGATACTAGACAACAATAGACTGTTCAACAGTTTTATTTTTGCTAAATTAGTAATAAAAAACATAATAGTGACTTTTCGAACACATCTGGCTGAAATATCTGAATAAAATAAAATGACAAATATACATAAACACATCATTCACAATAAAATGAACACATTGATATTTCTTCTATTTATAAGCGAAACATTGGTAAAAACATACCAACACGTTTGCAATACTTCTGGTATTTTGGACCAAACTTTTCTAGTAGAACTTTTTCTGAATCAAACAAAAATTATTTTCATAAATTTTAAAGCCATTTATATAAATTTACCTTCTTGTTTTATTCGTTTTAGGACAACAACTAAATATGGCAATGATAAAAAGCATGATATTATTGTATGATTGTATAGAATAGCTGCACCAGTCAATTCTAAAAATGTTCCAGTATACGCTGGCTAAAATATTCAGATATAACAGTGTATCTATGCCTTAAGATTAATAACAAATACATACATGTCTCATATACTGATATAAACCTGTATCAATCATTTCATGATCATTGACTACATGAACTTTGTACGTATAAAACCGACCTAATTGTATAATTGCTATTTGTCTTATAGCAAAACCAATTACGAATAATGATAATCCAATAATTAATGATATATTTGAATTTAACAATGATGAATAACGGGAATTTGGATAAAAATAGTATAGTAGAATAGCAACAGCATTCGGAACAAACTTTGCAATATAAATCCATGTTAATGTACCTTTATCTCGAGATGAGTTTTTACTATCTTGTTTATCTGATTCACTTTTCTTTCTTTCATTTCCACTTGTGTCTGGCTTTAATCGAACAATCGAATTCCAAGTATCAACTGCAGCAACGATACCAATACATACTAAATAATAATAAAAATGTTGATAGGAAAACATAAAATAGGACAACAGATCTTTCAAGATCATTATAATAACCAGATCTGGAAGAAAAAAAGCAAAACAATTCTTCAATAAGACTGACAAATAAGAATTGAATGGTAAACTGTTGGTTCATGCCACGATTATTGAGGTCCTGTCGTGATAATATATTACCGGTTTCATATATTTTAACAAAAAGTGACTCGCTGAAAATCGTAGAATACATAGATCTAGCATAAAATATTGTATTGGGAAATTATTAAAAATCAGCCAACTGTAGATTTTCTAACAAACTTATTTCAACCTGAGTAGCAGTAAAATATTCAGAGTTAAACAAAGTTAAAACTTGTTAGCCGTCAGTTGGATGAAAAGATATATGACTTATTTTTGAGAACTTACAAAAATTTGAATAAATGCTACGGTTTTTTTGTTGAGAGGTAAAAATTATTATAAAATGTGTGAAAAATCAATGACTAGTTAAAAATTATTGCATGGAAGAATTGAATAAAAAATACTAAAATACTTTTCATTTAGATAACAGTAAGAATAGATTTTTATCAGAAGACTACTGTAAATCATTTTCAGAGTTTTTTTCTTTTTTTTTGTTTGTTCACCACAATCTTGGTATTAGCATGGGTACACGCTCTTGATATTTTTCATACTGTGAGCCGAAATATGCCTTTAATACTTTCTCTTCAACATATATTCGATAAAGAAACACCGATATGACTGGCAAAATAATAGCAAATGTCCCATAATTGTTATTTAACAAGAATGCTAAACCGATAAATGACATTATAACACCAGTATACGATGGATGTCGAACATAGGAGAATAGTCCGTTAATAATTAATTCTTGATTATTTTGAATATGTAATTTTACTGTAAAATAATTACCCAATTGCTTAATTGCCAAGTATCGAATAGCATTTCCAAATATAATTAAAAGAATACTTAATGGAATAGAGAAAAAGAATCGATATTCATTTTGTTGAAAAATTTTAGTACCATATCCAAGTCTAACATAATGAACTGATAAAACCTGACTTAGAATAACAATCAACCAGATAAATACAAGTGTTCCACGATCTTTTGAAACCGCACCTGAGCTAGTTGGAGTACGTTTTGTTAAAACAGTGAAAAGCTCAAATAACAGACAAAGAATTGAAAAGAAAGTGTATAAAATCACATCCAAATCCATTTTATCGTACATATTCTTAAAAAGCATAAAAATATCTTAAGCTAAGAGAGGTTAATAGAGAGTCTCTCATATTGGTACAAGGCGTATAAAACTCAAACGCTATATTTAAGAAAACAACAATAGAGAACATCGGCTACTAGTGCGATCCAATTAATAATCAGGATAACTCAAATACATTGACGTCATCAAGAAGCACAGTTCTATGTCTGTCAGATTCAGAATGAAAGAGAAATACGACTTGGAGAATAAGCTAGGTCAAAACATCGACCCTTTTTATGTAATGGATCAGAAAAGTGTTTAATGTGTATCAAACACTATTGTAACTGCTAGTAAAGTAACTACCATGTGCGTCAAACACTTTTCTTTCTAACACTGATGTCCGGTCTTCACTGTTGTTGATTTTTGAATAAAACCAGATAAAATTTCACCGAATATATAGTAAATTACACATAGCTGAGAAAAAAGCTGAGAAAAATAATATCTGTTCCGGAAAAGAAACTGATAAATCACACAAATACTACAGATTCACGATTTTTTTGAATAAAAAGTAATAAATTTTAATGGATAAAGAAACCCAGAAAAGATGGCAGATCATGAATGGAAGTCCAGTCAAAATCAACAAAAAGTTCACTGACCGATAAAATTTGGTTGTTCTTACATATGACCAAAATGGAAACTTATCTGTAGAAGAGTTTTCGTTACAACAACGTGTTTCTTGTTAGAGATTCTCTAGACAAATCAAGAACGCTGACTTCATATTTCATTGCATGGATTTTGAGTCACGTAGAAGTAAAACATGGAATTTCTGTATCATCATCCAATAAAAAGATGTCTTACTGCCCGATTATGCAAAAGTATTAACGAAACTATTAGTGACTCGATGCATCTAGAAAAAAGGAGACTAAAGCTCAATAGCAAGTGAAGAAAATTCATCTTTCATCAATTTGACGCACGTTTTTAAAAGAACAAAATTATTTCTATATTATAACGAAGTTGTACTCTCAGCACCTTATTGCTAGCGGAATGTTGCTAGTCAAATATCATCAGACAACTTCAGTCGAAAAAGCTTCTGTTATTATGCACATGCACATAGTCTCTCATCTCGTCCTAACTTGGTTTCTGGATTACCATTTCATTTATGAAAAGTTTTGCACATCAATTAATTTTGTGAGAAATTAAATCAGGATAAGATAATATGAGACGAGCATGCACATGACTTACACTTAGTAGTTGACCATGGTAGATGAAACGCTTTTCCGCATGGCTGCCGATTACAAAACTGGCTTACAAGTTTAAGCTTGCCTACGTGTTACATCAATTTTCATTTATATTTTACACGACTTGTGCTATAGTAAATAGAATTTTTTGTTTCTGATGGTGAAATTCTTTTCGCCGTAATCAATTTGCTCTAAATAGGATTCCATAGATAAAACTGTGGATAGATCCACTCGATTTCTCATTAGTTAAGTAGCAATGTTTGAACTAGTCAGCCAAGCAGAAATTGGTATGAAAGATGTCACTTTTCAAAACTTATGACGCAATTCGAGACTAAATATAGTTTTTCGAAACGTTAGAAAAAACTGGTCCTGCGACTATGACCTGTATTTTAATGTATATCTTTTATAATTCACACTTTTTCTTTACTTAAGGCGAAATTTTCATCAGTCATTTCCTTGGCTTTAGTATCGGGCCTTACAAACGAGTTTTCTCTCTATCCGTCGGTTTGTAAATCAGAGAAAATGACCATAGATATTTTGTGGATCATTCTCCAACGATGCAAAAGAATAGTTACAGTACATGTGACAACAGATAAGGAAGGACATAGTGGATGAGACAAATGAACAACATATTGAGATAAAACGAACTAAACATTTTCTTTTCTCCGCCTTATAGGCGGCGCTAATGAACAATGCAATTAATATCTTTTGAGAAACTAGCAGGAAAATATAACTTAAGGCAATGAAAGTACCGTAGGATGAGTAATCGGGCATACTAGATTTAGCAGAGCCGACTCTAGGTATCCGAAGGGTTTCTAAAAAAGATTCACAATTTCCAGCAATTTCTGAACTGCTCTCAGTAAGAAATGATCAGTGGGCATGATATCTGATGCCGGAGATCTCTTAGAAGTCTCAAAAAAACTTTCGTAATGTCGGTTGTTATAAAGTAGAGACACAGCGACGCTAATGACAGCACCTCTTCTGTAAAAGAATCTTTTTTTGTAACGGGCAGCGGCGTCTATCGCCACCTGAATAGTTGAGGCATTTTGTATCATCTCGGAGGTTCGATCTCTCAGTGTACCACCGCAAAAATGAATTTCTAGAGCAAAAAAGCGTACCAATTTACTTTTCTTTGAGGCATTGTACCTCAAACGTCCCACAGAACTGACGCCCATTACTAACGGGAAATAATAGATAGATCCTTTAGCGACATTAAACTTACAGATATATATATATAGGTTGCTACAGTCAATGTGAAAATGTTTTCGATCAATTCCTGCGTTGGTCTGATTGACTATAGTATGTGGTACCTGGACCGATGGCATCAAAATCGTGTAACTTTTAGCGATTTATCGTGGTTTTGAAGTAAAACTGTGATTAATCGCGAAAAATTGCACGATTACCCGGCTATCTTTTTTGCCTGTTCTCACAGAAACACAGAAGAAAAATCGCAATTAATCACAATTTTACTTCAGAACTACGATAAATCGGTGAAAGTTAGGGTGGATCTCTACAAAGACTACTCTGCAAGAGCAGAGATACGATAAACGAAACCTTTCTCTTGATATAAATCCGTGTGTGTTCACTAAATGCATGCTGCGACCGCGGAGAGATGGGAGGCAAGATCTCCTTCATTTACTAGCAATGGACATGCATCTGCTCACACAATGAACGATCATTGCATGCAGCGGGACTAAAGTCAAGGGTCCAGCAAATCGCAGATGAGTGTTCTCTACTTCTTTTAGCCATTATTAACGAGTAAAGAATTTCACGGTTTCTAATGTACATACTGTAAAACTTGACATCGAAAAAGCGAGTGATCATGTCATCTACTTTTCTGTATATTACATTCAGAAAAGTGTGGTGCATGAATTTCCTTTGTTTATCATCTATCACTCACTTTAGTAGATCAGACTAAGTCACACACTTTTGCAGATAGTGCCACCTATAAGACTTGATGATCCACGAGAGCAGCAGTTTCTTCCACTAAGGTGAGTAATAGATGATTAGCAAAGGAAGTTCATGCACTTTTCTGAATGTAATATACAGAAAAGTAGATGATATGGTCACTCGCCTTTTCGGTGTCAAGTTTTATAATGCATCAAATGAACGATTTAGAGAGAGTTTTGGATTGGCCATGGAATGTTCCAATGCGAACTTCGATTTTAGGTTGCTATTATCAACCGTGAAGGAAGACAGAAACATGCCAACTTCAGAGACCAACTAGGTATACGCTGTTTTTCTTTTAGAGGAGCAGCGAGAGCTTGGTAACATATGTGAAGCTGAACTCTTCAGCTCTCATTTCTCTTCTGGTTATTCTTCTTTTCAGGGCAAAGTTTCTCTCTCTGCAACTGCGGACTTGCCAAGGATGGATAAGTAGCTTGAGTTCTCCGTGCGGGATGTCGAGATCCTACTCCGAATGTTTGATAAAAGATCTACTGTTGCATTAATGCTTCATCCTCTCTCCGTATGCTGACATTCGTTTAGCTCACCTTCATTTCATTTTGCATCTGTGTTTTTCTTCTTGTAATTTTCGAAAAGTGCATATGTTGACAAGAAAGGCGCTCTTGCCGATATTTCTAATTATCCTCTTTTCTCTCTTCTTCCTGTTGTTTCTAAAATGTTAGAACGTTTAATTTATAATTTTCTTTTTTCTTATCTCTCTAAACATTTCGTCTTCTAGTTCATACTTTTTTTGGCTGTTTTTGTTATTTTGTGTATTACCTATCGTCAATCATTTGCTGCCTAGCTTGAGTCATTATTATTATAGATCGTGAACCTTTGATGACTCTCACTTTTATGAATTAATCAGAGAGTTAATGAAGCACTAGCTCAGTATCTCTTCCAGTAAAATTTAATCATGTTTCTAGTCATAATAAAGTCGCGCTAGTTCTCTTAACGTTACTTTATTTGTGCTTAACTTTATCGTTGACGTATTATGATTTCTATGTTGCATACTCTGGTTTCGTTTTTTCGCTGTTTATTTCTAGTTCTTTTTTTCTATTTTATTTTTGTATTTTGGATTGAGTCATTGTCACTACAGACTAGGGACCTTTGAAGACTCTCACTTTTCGTGAATAAGCTAGTCTTTGTCTTAGTACATATAGCAGTAAAACATGAGAGGTCCCAAGGTCTGTAAATTTTTCAAATAAAAACGACACATACAGATATTCATATACAGTGGAAAAAATAACTAATCTGATATAAAAAGATGAAGACAATTCTTAGTATCTGGCTGTTCGTCATATGTTGAACAATTTGAGACAAAATACGAGTTGACGGTAGATAAATCATCCAGTCTATGTATAGTTATCTACGTCTCGTTTTTAATAATCTTCTTAGAGTAGAGTAAAATAACCCTAAAGAGGGACGATTATATGTATGATAAAGGAAATTATATGATACATGATTTTACTGTTAAACCACATTTTTACAGTTTTTCTAAAGGTAAGAATTATATAAAGACAAGAAAAAGAACAATAAACAATAAATACAAATTAATTGAAGATTCTATTGGAATACGACGGATAGGAAAAGATGATGAATTTTAAAGGAAAATGAGAGCAAAAGAGAAAGGTGAATATGAAATATTGGAGGGTGATAGTGACTTTAGTAATCTATCACTTATTTGAATCCAGCTACACGTCTTAACTAATCCTTTTCTGACTTTTCTCGTAAGATCCACAGTGCCGTAAATAGGAGTCACATATTAGAGGGGTGTAAAACTGATGTGACTGGTCAGCGGAAGCCGAAAGTAAATTGCTTATGACTCTTTGATACTATGATCAATAGCCAAAGAGTTTATACTTCTAGATACTTAGTGCACACTGCACCAACTGGCAATGTTCAAAACTGATTTCAAAAGAAAAGTTGCGTTTAGGAGACATAGTTTTTAGGAACCAGTTTTGAAAGACTTACGAACAACTCTAGCAATCATATTAGAATTAGTATCATTGATGATATATGTTTTCATGTTTTGAGGTTTTAAAACAAAAGTTTTCCACAAACGACGACTGTTTACTTAGATAAATAGATTCTAAATGTCTGATTTCAGATGACTGTTTGTGAATCAGATATTAATGTATTATCAAAGATGCATAGTGATAATGATCAATCACTGAACGAAGATTATACATAATCGAATATCTAATATTGGCGACAACAAGAACAACTGCGGACTGCTGATGATGACGTCGATATATTGTTTAGTTTTCAACACGGTATAGATGAAATAAAACTACAAGCCGTTGTAAGTTTCTATGATGAATTGATTATTATAAGACAAACATCATGCAAAAAATGACTGTTGAAGAAGAAAGCATGTGAGCTAGACAGATGATAAAAACGTATATTAATTAAAAACGTGTATTAAAACAGAACTCAATAAACGTTTATTAATACAAAAAAGAAAAATGAACTAATCGAATATCGTCCTGTTAACGTGTGATAGAATAATTGATGTGAAATCGTTTTATAATCAAATTCGTTCAGATATGAATAATAAACGATATACGAATTTATTTAAAGAAAATGTTTTAAATTAAAAACAATTAATGAATGAATGATATATAATTTCAATTATTTTCACAATTAACTCAATAAAATGTCTGAAGAGTGATGATATTGAAGTCCCATCATTTGTTTTGAAAGCAATTGAAAAATTATCAATTTTATCTAAGAAATTATCCGATTTGAACGATAACAGCCGATATTTTTTTAAATATAATTTTACTTTTATGTTCAAAGAATGGAAATAAAAATATATTTAACAATACTCTATTTTTAGTATTAAATTTAAAATTGACATTGTTAAATTTTGAATAAACTATTAGTTTATTGCATGATCGTATCTGATAGGGTTCCACCGTATAGTATTTCTAGTATATCGTTGTTTGGTCAAATTTTAGAGAAAACTGGCTTCGCTAAGAATGAGAGAATATATGTATAGTTTTAAGATAAATAATCTTTGCAATGTATTTTTAACATATTTTTAAATTTTTATACGAAAAATGTATTTTTATAACTTTTTAAGTTTTTGATTGTAAACAGGTTTTCTGATAATCCTTGTTTGCTGATAACAATGCAATCTAATCTCGTTTATCATTTTTACTGAATAATTTCAGAATTGTTTGTTTAGATTATTTGAATTTGACTAAAATTTTTAATTTAATCTGTCTTTTCCTCTAAAAAAATGATTTTTTGAACTGCAGTTATTGTTTATTATTTATATTAGATATGAAACAGTGATTAAAGCATAATGCCACCAGTAAATTCAGAATGGCATAGACTAGCCGTTCTAAATCCACTTGATATTGATAATGATGACGAAGAACACGTTGAGCAATTGAGTACATCATTTTCACATGTAGGTGTATATTTGGATGAAATATGTGTTTATATGAAATACATGTTTATTTTATTTTATTTAGATCAATCCAGATGATATTGATAATATTGATGAATTACGACATGGTTTTCGTTTGGGACAAAAATTTATTAATGTAAACAATTGAGTACCCTTTTTAAATATTCGCTTAGTTTATGTATGTTTTTGATTTTTTAGTATGTTAAAATTCAAAAAGAAGAAGCTTTTCAGTCGTTGATTAAACTTGTGGATGAAAGTTAGTTATTTTAATTAATTTTGTAAATGGATATTATTTATTATTATTTATTTAGATAAACGATTGGGAACGTTTCGAAGCGCCGATGTATATTATTTAATCTCGTCATTTCTTATTAATTTAATCGTTGTTATGCTCTTTTAGACTACTACTTCAAATTACCAACAGTATAACGAAGAACTTGCACGAATGCGAGATGAAGCTGAAATATATCGATCAAAATATGAAAATAGTCTTCATGAAGTTGAACAAGTACGATTTTAAGTTTTATTTATCTTTTAGTCTGATATTATTCTTATTTCATATTTTTTAGCTCCGTAGTAATTTAGGTGAAAGAGAAAAACTTGTTCAAGACTTAAAAAATGAGGTAAAATTTGAATAAATTATATTTGTTTAGTTAAACATTGTTTTGTATTTTTTTGCCTATTTAGAAAATGTCCGTTCAAAAAATAAACGATGATTTGGCAAAACGCAATGCAGAAATTCGAAATCAACTGACAAGACCAGATGATAAAGACAAATTAGGAAAATTACGAGAATATGAACAACAATTAAATGAAATATTAACAGAAAACTTGGTATCTTGTTGAATATTATCATTTGTATGAGACTAAAAAATTTTCTTGCCATTTAGCAACTTCATGATGATAATGAAAAATTAAAAATAAAATCAGAAGATTTAAAACGTGAATTGGCTGATGCAACAAGACACATCAATGAATTGTCAACTGAACATTCAAGATCAAGAGTAAGAAGTAAAAAAAAGCACACAATTTATTTACATTATATTATATTTTTCTCGTATTTAGATCCTTCTAAATCAAAAAGAGCAAGAAAATTCTTCTTTAAGAAATGAAGTGAATTTACTTAAACCTCAAGTACAAGATGATCGTAGTGACGATGACGATTTAATTATGCGAGCTGTTGAAGATAAAGTTAGACAATGGACAGTAAGTAATAGTAAATATCGTATTAGTCAAAATGTTTAATTAAATTTTGTTTATATAGGAAGCATTTCGAGCAAAAGATGATGAAATTGCTCATTTGCAACGTGTAAATCTTGACCAGTACAATAAATTACAGTTGATACCCCGTGGCAGTCAAGAAAATGACATTGCAAATTTGAATAAGGTTTACTTTATTTCTAAATATATATTTATCATTGTTAGAAGCATATTTTTTGCTTTATATTGTAGGCTTTGGTAGAAAAAGACAAACAAATTCTTATATTGAGAAAAAATCTTGAAGAAGCACTGTTAAATTTAACGAAACAAACGGATGTTATGGAAAAAGTGCAAAATGGATTAATGAGTATATAGAAATCTTCAAATTAAAACTCACTTTAAATTTTATTTAATATCTAGTTGCCAATGATCCAACAACCGTACGTTCTCAACAATACGATTATGGACGTTTAAAAAAGCAAATTCAAGATTATGAAACAGAATTAACCGAAAAAGGTCGTCAATTGCATGATATTACGAAACGTTTTCAAGACATTTGTGATGGTAAATATGAATTACGCGATGCTGTACAAGAAATACGACAGCTGAAAGAGCAAATAAAATTGAAAGATAGACAAATGGAACAATTATCACAATTCGCATCAAAAAATGAGTTGAATATGAACGAAATAAACGATGAAAATGAAGAATTGAGAGCTAAACTAGGAATGGATCCTAGAAAACCAATGAATTTAGAACAATTGAAAACAGCGCGATTAACTAGAACAGAAGCAAATCAAGCTGTTGTACAAGTATTACAGAAAGAGGTAATTATAAAAGGATGTGATTGTTAACAAAATTGAGTATAGGATCAATTTGAATTTTTAGATTGAACGTTTAGAAGAAGAACGTTTAAAATTGAAACAAAATTGTCGTCAGTTGGCTAAACAAGCTGGTGCACGTGCTGCTGACTTGGGTTTAACAGGTGATTCAGTATGGTTTAATGATGATGGAATTATCAAATCGAGTGAAAGAACAACCGATGATGTTATACGTGTTGTTCAAAATAATTATGAACATCAAATGAAACAATCGGATGATGATATTAATCAATTGAAAAAAGATCTTTTTGATAAAACAAATGAAAATAAAGCATTATATGTTGAAATTAATGGTCTTGAACAAGGTTTGAAAGAAATTGATCAACAATTAAAACAGAAAAAATTTCAACGAATTCCTGATGGTGATGCATATTCGATTCAATGTCCATCATTAGAAAAAATGCTTCAAGTATGTTCATAATAGATGGTTCCAATAATAGATAACTTTATTTTATAAATTTTTTTTATTTATTTATTTTTTTTGTAGCTACTTGAAACTCAATCTTTAGCTGGTCGATATGATGCGGCATTATTAATTAAAAGTGAAAATGATAATTTACGTGGAAGAAATGCTGAATTAAGAAATGAATTACATAATTCAAGACAAGAAACAATGAAATCAAATATTAATTTAAAATTAATAACAGAAAAAGTATGTGTAATGAACTGTATTTTCTTTTTTCCAATTATATTTTTTGTTTTGTTTCAGTACGAGAAACTTCAACGTGATGCCAAACTATTAGAAGATGCTGGTGCTACACCGTTAGCATTTCAATCATTAAAATTACCTGATGGTCTATCACATTCGAGTCGAGATATTATATCTTGTTTAAATGAATATTTGGTCGATGCTCTGGCTGTATGTACGAAAAAATTGATTTTTGTTTTTAAACAAAATAAAATTCTTATGTTAAGGAATTAAGTGCTCAACGTGAAATGAATAAAGCATTAGAAGATGGATTAGATAAATATCGTCGAAAACTAAATGTAATTAAACATCAAACAGGTCTATTATACAAAGATTTTACAGATAAACAAAATGAATGGAATACAGAACGTGACCAAACAAATGAGAAGAAGAATGATTTACAAACGGAAATTGACAAAAATATGGTTAAATTGCAAGAATTTGATGTGAGCATATTTACAATTAATTTTATATAAAATTTAATTTGTTTGTTCTTTTAGCGTTTATTAGACACATTAGGGCAAGATGACATCGAAGTTAGACGTCGTGTCAGTGAAATCACACGAAAAATAACGGTATTGAGAGTTAATGAAAAAACATTAGGACGAAAAATTTTATCTTATCAAGATATTGAAGGAAGATTGAGAAAGGTAGATAAAATATTATTATGAAAAGATGATATAAAATTAATAAAATTATTCTAGGACAATACTAAACTTCGTACAGAGGTTGTTGATATGGAAGTAGCTGTTCAAACACGTCTCGGTTATTTACAACGTTACAAGGATACAGCTGCATATAGAATCAAAAATTTACAAAAACAAGTTGAAGAAAGTGTACATCAAACAGAAATGGATAAAATTAATAAAAAATATGAAGATGTCGTGGAAAAATATCGTGATCTATTAGAAAAACAGAATATACATATTCAAGAAACAGAACAATCGGGTATATTAAGTGTAAGTAGAATATAGAGTTGAATATAATTTTTAAATTCTCTAACTAAGTTTTTAATTCTATTTGTTTTTTCATATTACTTTTATATTTTATTAGGAAGATAAACGACGTTTACAAGATGAAGTCGAATTTTTAAAACGACAATTAGAAATAGATAAAGAAAAGATGCATTTATTAGAAGAAACATTAGAAAATTTGAAAAATCAAGGACTTATTAACGCAGGTAAGCTTTAATACCTACATATATTGATTAACGTTCTATATTTTTACTATTCCAATATTTAGGCTATGCAACTGCTCATTCAGTCACAGCTGATTTAGATTCAACTGGTTTATCAAGAAAAATAACGGTACTTGAAATGAAAGAATTAAATGAGCGACAACGTGCAGAATATGCACAAAAATTATATGATCAACAACGTCAACATTTACGACAAATAGAAGATCGAAATATTGAATTAGAAAAAAAATTTAGTGATTTAACAAAAATGAATTTAGAAATGGAAAAAACTGAACGAGCATTGAGAGATGATTTATCGAATGCTGTTCCAAAAACGGTAAATGATGCTAATCAAAGGTAAATTATGAGTATTATTAACTATTCATAATCATTGATTAACAAATTCTATTGTTTTAGACGAATATTTGATTTGGAAAATGCTGAAATTCAATATAAACAAGAAATTGGTCGTTTACGTGAAATATCAGAAGTAGCTGCATATCAAACAGAAGCGATTAATGAAATGAAAGTATTAGATGAAAAAGAATTTCAATCATTACGTTTACAATTGGTTGATTTACAATCACAATCAGATGAAAAAACAGAAATTGGTATGATATTCATTATTTTTTGTTTAAAAGGTTATGTTTAGAGAAGAAGAAAATATTTTAGGTAAACTACATCGTCATATTTTATCATTACAAATAAGCGAAGCAACATATAAACGTAAACAATTACAATCATCGAATGAAATTTCTAAAATTAAAGCACAATTATTTCGTACCGAACAAAAATTAGATGAAAAAGAGCAAAGTTTTTTTTTTATACGACAAGAATATACTCAAAGAATAAGATATTTAAGAACAGCACTTCAGGTGAGAGAATAAATTAACTAAAAATAATTATATATTTAAAAAACTTCAATTGATAAATAGGATTATCGTCAAAAATTTGCTGGTGCTGTACCACTTCGTCTACAAGAATCGTTTACTCGTACAATGATCGAATTAAGAAATGGAAAAAAACAATTGAGTATTGAAATGAAAACGGTAACTCAAATAATTCTAGTTGTTTAAAAAAGTTTTTGATAATTTTTTTTTCTTCTATTAAGATTGCTGATCAAAAATTTGATCTAGAAACACAAGTAGCCTCGTATGAATTAAAACATAAATTATTGGAAGAATTAGTATCAACAATAAAAGATAATTCTCGAACACAAAAAATGATTGAATGGCAACAAAAATTAGAAAAATGTAAATTAAATGAATTAAGACATATTCGATTGAATAAACGATATGAAGCAGAGGTATGAAGTTATTGCCAAAATATCCATGATAAACAATAATTCTCGACTTTGATTGTTGTTATTGTTTTTGTTGAACACATCACTTCTCATTTATATTATGAATTTACGAGTTAGTCCAGTGTAAAGTTTGATTATCAAGATAAGATATGCACGATGAATACTATATTCTATAATATACATATATAAGTGAAATAGATGAAAACTAACAATCTATTTTTCTATTTTCTATTTAAAATTCAATAAGTTTCTAATTAATACACGATAATAATTTAGAATTTGCATTTGACAACGTTAATTCACCAATTAGAAGTAAATATTGTTGATTTAGAAGAACAAAATGTTAAATTTGAAAAAGTATGTTTGTGTGTTTTATTTATTTAAAAAAAGAAATAATAATTTATTATCATATATTTTATAGGAAATTGAAGAACGACAACTTTTATGGGAACATCGTGAATTAGAAATGGAACGTAAAATTGAAAGATTAGAAAAACAACAAACAGATATAGCTGATGCGGCAAAACGTGTAAGTAAATCGTATGAAAAGTGAAAAAATATTTCAAATTTAAAATAAAATTTTTTATTTAGTTCGAAGAAGCAATGGGTAATTATCCCGATCCGTCTTTACCTGTTGCACATCAATTAGAGCAAGCATTATCTATTATTCGTGATCATTGTCAGTTATTAATGGAAGCAAAAGTACAAAATCAACTAGTTCAAAAGGTCTCTCTTATAAATAAGAAAATTAATTTTTATGTCTTATTTTAAAATTCAATTATTCTAGAAAATGGAAGAAAATAATGACAAAGTGAGAGAAATGGAAAATTCAATATTCGCTCGAGATAAAGTTATTCATGAGTTAAGAATACGTTTACCAACAACGACTATACTCGATTCAGATAAATTAATATCGGATGTAATGACACGACCAGATGACTATTCACGTTTAACAGCTGTTCGAGCAGCACAAAGCACCATTGATAGTTTACAAGTAAAGTGATATTAAATAGATTCTCAAATGATCTATAGATAATTATTTATTGTGTGTTATTAGGCACGTATTTTACAAAAAGAAGAAAGTTTGAAAAAGTATCAAGATTTATTAAAAGAAGCAAGAGAAGATTTAAATAAACAAACAAAACATTATGAAGAAGAAATTCAATTATTAAATGAACAATTACACAATAAACGAGATATTGATTTTCTTAAATTTAAAGAATATGTAGCTCAAGGTGGAAATCCAGCCTCATATCGCAATACACCAACATCACACGAAGTAAGTATTTTATTTGTGTATAATTCACTATAAAATGTGTTAATTGTGATTGTGAATAGATCATACGAGACTATCACATCATGACTGAGTTAAAATTTAATAGCATTGTAGCTTTTTAGATTCAAGATTCATTGATAATGAACAAAAAATAAATCTTCAAATATTTTTGTCATTTTAGCTTGCACAACTACGAGCATTGGAAGAAAACGTTACCGTTCAAGAAAATACAATAGCTCATTTAAATGAAAAAGTACGAGAAGCAAGACATGAGGCAGAATCATGGAAAGGACGCTTAACACAAAAAATAGATCAATATAAACATGATAGAGAATCGTAAGTCATTGTAGATCATCCAAATTTTATGTCACATTCTCATATCTTTTCTTAGTTATAAAATATCACATGAAAAAATTGTAAATGAACTAAATCGTGAAATTGAAAAATCAAAATCAAAATTAAATGAGCAAGAAAAGAGTATTCAACAATTTATGAATGATCTTGAAAATCGTGAAACACAACCGTCAACAAAAACGACAAATTTAAAAACATCAATTAAAAAGTTAAAAGAAGGATTTGCAGGAAAAGCAGAACAACATGACGTATTAACTCGTTTACTAGCCGAGGTACGATCGGATTTAGATAATATAGATAAACGTTATAATAAAGCGAATAATGATGATCAACAAAATGTGAGTGCAGTAGTCGATGGAAAAATGTCTCAATTACAAGTAAGTTATTGTGGAGAAACGTATGAAAAAAGTATTCTTTGTTTTATTAATTTAGGAGAAAATAGATGAATATGAAATTCAAATACAAAATTTAAAACGAGAATTAAAAGCACAGAAGAATCTTGTACAACAAATGACTGATGAAGCAAATGATGCCAAAGCGAGATTATGTAAGATATTAATCTGTTTCTCTTTGATTTCTTTACGATGTTTGTATTTTAGCACGAAGTGAAAACAAACTAGTTAAAATGCAACAACAGAATGATTTGTTAAATGACAATGTACAACGGCGTTTAACTCAACAACCGCAAGTGAGAAATAAATTGAAATTCTGTACAACTCATGGTTTAAATAGTACTCTTTTGTACACTTTTAGGGAGATGACACTGTAGAATCTTTAAGACGTCAAGTTAGACTACTAGAGGATAAATTACGAAAAACAAAGACAGCCGAGCGTCCGTATGATGACTCTAAAGTGAGTTGAGAAAAAATCAATTTATTTTTGTACCATTACTAATGTGTTGTGTTTGTAATTGTTGTATTTTTCAGGATGATCGAATGAGACGTATGACTGAAGCAAATGAAAAATTAATACAACAAGTGAACGATTTGGATACACATAAAAAGGAGTTGCTAAAATTTAATCAACAATTAAAAGATGAATTGAGCAAGTACGAAACTGTTTATAATTGCAATATCTCTTTGTTTACACTCAACAAATCACTAACGTCTTCTGACAGAGAAATCAGTTCAAAATAGACGGTTTTTCTTCTGTTTCGAGTTAAAGCTTTTCGATTACACAAAATAAGAACTAAATATAGCCTTTTGTCTTATATACAAGTGAAATCAATGCAAATGTATTTGAATATGCACAATGAACAGCCTTTTATACAACATATAAATACTGAAAAAACAGAGTGCATATAATAAAAAGATGGTTGACTCAAGAAAATACATATCTTGATAAACTACTGGTATTTGTTCATAAATAATATTTTCTGATATAATACGTATCATACATTTTTTCTGAAACTGATAGTAGGGATGATCGACCAAACACCACAAACTGTAAAAGGCCTCTATTTTTCAATAAAGCAATAGAACAACACACATATATCTTTTATCTAATTTAGAGTACGGTTACGTGTAGAAGAGTTGCAAAAGTATTCTACATTTTTGAAAATGGAAAATGAAAATTTACGAAATGGTTCGAGTCCACGTTCAACATCAAGTGGTAATATTCGACGAGTAAGTTAGAATTATGGTACATTTTCTGAATTTAAATAACGAAATATATATGTACGATACACGTTTTAGATTGGCGAATCTGGTCGTTCAACAGTCGAACTTGAAAAAATAATTGCATTAATGAAGAAAAAAATTGATCAGATACAAGCTGAAAATCAAAATCTTCGATTGGATAACGAACGTCATCGCGACCATTACTCGTCTCTGGTATATGTGTAACATGAAAAGTCTCGTCACTTTTCTGTAATCGTTGATTTTCTAATTTAGGATGATAAAAATCGTACATTTTTTACTCAAGCAGCTGCATCAACAAAAGAAATTGAGCATATGGGAGAAACAAATTCGAGAGTATGTCTACTAGAACATTTTTACTTTGGCCAAAACGCTACTATACTTATTTTTTTTTTTGTTTAGTTACAAAAAGAGATAGCTCTCTTACGTGAACAAATAGCACATTTACAAGTGAATAATGCACCCTCTTCGCATTCATATTCAAACGGAATCAAATAAAACTTTATCATTTTTCTGTTGTCAGATATACGTTCTTCTTTCATCATTATTTTGCCGTCCATTGTTGATGATCTGGATCAGAATTGCGAATACAGTACATTTTCTTTTTGTCTGTCTATAGTTTTTAATAGAATGACGAATCAATAATTTATGGTGTATTTTAGTCTAACCTTTTTAAATATCTACGAATGCTTATCGTATCCGTTTTCATATGCTTTTTCTTTTCTTTTCTTTGTAACTTATTCTTATAAAAATAGAATGAATTTTTCTAATCTTATTTTAGTGATTATAAACAGTTAATGTGGAATAAGCAATTTAAGATACAGCAATACATCAGTCTATTCATTAGCGAGATTTTGTTCATCATGAGTCTAGTTTCATGACATACCGTTCTAGGGGACACAATACTATTGAGCTCCATCTTTTCTAATATTTTGTATACACTATTGTTTATAGATGTCTACGCAATTAGTGCAAGTATCATTTCCTACAGAAAATATATGTCATCAATTTTCGTCTGTAAAAGTTTATCTTGAAGAAGACTATCTTGGCGAAGGGACGTTGTGTATAGCTGAAAGGTAAAATTCATAAATGTAGTGTTGATTTCATTTGTATATTTGAAAAGTCTTTGTTTCTCTATAGTCAAATATTATGGGCCAAAGTATCAGGTGATGGTCTCACAATCGATTATCCTTCATTGACAATGCATGGGATTGTTTCACACGATCCAAGACATCCCGAGGAACATCTAGTTGCTATTGTTGAAAAACCAAAAGAGGATGATGAAGAAACAACAACAGATAATCGTATGTAATATGATCGTTGATGATGATGTTAAAATTGCAAAATATATATTTTCTTTAAGAAACTGATAATGGAACACAAGAAAATGGGAGTGGAGATACTGAACATGAATCACCCGTTGAATACGATGCTATTCAAACTGTTAATTATCGTTTCATATTTACTGATAGTGATCAACTTAAAACGACATATCAAGCAATTGCTCAATGTCAAGCATTACATCGAGATCCGTCGGATGATATGAGAGAAGATGATGAAGACGGCTCGGGTGCGTTAAAGAGATACAAGAGATTAACATAGATGATTGAAATCGATTTCTATTTTAGATATTGATTATGGAAACAATGACGCAGAAGAAGGAGAAGAAGAAGAAGAAACATATTACGGTGGTTACGGCCATGGTCATGGACAGGGTTTATACCAACATGGACATTATCCAAACCCATCTGGCCTGGCAGGAGAACATAATAATGATAATGAAGATGGTATGTGAGTGACTGTAGTTAAGTTCTTTCTGAACACCCAGATTTGTTTAGATCCCTATCTTGATGATGAAGAAAATCAATCTATGGAATAATGATTTGAAAATGGAACAACAATAAGATTCCGGTGACAACACGCTAAATATTATATTCAGATACAAATTTTTTGTTATTATTTTTGTTCAATCTCCTTTGTTATATGTGAGTGATAAACTGTAGTTTTTTACTCGAAAAATTCTATTATTACTGTTTTTTTGTGTTAGTAAAAAGCAATACCTAACTGTTCAGGAATTTTCTACCTCAATACACTCTAAATTCTCAGTCTTTTATTTCCTTTAGCAATACAGAATTTTTAGATAAATGATGCCAAAATGATGTTCTATTTGACTAAACAACAGATAAACAGGGATAACACGATTGAGTATAAGTTATTTTTATCTTTTTAAGTGATTTTTTGAGTGATTTCTTTTTTTTTCTATTTCTTCATCAGCAGTTTTCACATACTGGAAGATTTTGGGTTACTCGAGTAGGATTTTCTAAGAGTTAGTGTTTTTCTCATCTGAAAAAATTATCAACAAAGGTCTTCAGAATATATGTAACTTTTGAATCAAACAGCGTAGTATCATTATTAAGGTGCCACTAATTCAAAAACGCAGCACCATTTTTGTTTTCGTTTATTTATACATGGTTGGATAGAGTACATCGAGCTGATTAAGAATATGTGTGTTTTAAGGTCTAAAACACTTTTTTACGGGTCAAAAAATTGAAGAGCATAAAATTTCAAATCATCACTACTTTTTCATAAGTTTGATTTTTCAAATACTGATTTTAATTCGAAGATTTCAACCCACATTTTTCTTTTTCAACGCGCAAAACCGCATAAGAAGACGCTTGTTTGCAATGAAACAAACGTACTTTTACCCAGAAAATGCCATTTATAAATGACGGATACGAACGTGTATTAGCAATATTACTTGATTGTGATCCCGAGTAGGTCTTGGAAAAATATTCAAATCCATAGCAAAAACTCATCGACAAGAGGATCTTAACAATTTAATAACATCAATGATTGAACGGGGTTATACAAAATTAAAGATAAATTTGAACAAAATCGAAATCAACGATGAAAGGAAAATAGCCGAAAATAATTATGGTTTTTGGTTTTTCATCATCACTAGACCAGTTGAAGACTGAATATAACCTATCATGAAAAATCCTAAGTGACTAGATGCATTGAGGTTGAAACCAGATTTTATTCTACCTTAAATACAGCGCACCGAAACCAAAATTGATAAAAGATAGAGCTTTTTCATTACTGACAAATAATGCCAGGTACATAGCCACATATGGTTAATATAACCGCAAATGTGAGTTTACTACATGACCGAATCATGTAGTAAACTCCCGCAAGTGGACACAAAATCGATAGCTACATTGTTTTTTTGATTGAAATTTTCGAATA